>CCAG010007410.1:0-56348 GCA_001077435.1 Glossina morsitans morsitans | reverse complement strand
ATATATATATATATATATATATATATATATATATGTATATATATGTATATATATATATATATATATATATATATAATTAAGGATTAAGGGTAAAGGAGTAAAACTAAATTTTCTTTTCGGTTACTGTTAAGGTTTTAAATATTTATGTTTTTCATTTAATTCAGTATTTGAAGAGTAGTAGAAGAATCATTTAAGTAATAAGTAACTTACTAACATGTAGGGTGTTCTTGAAAATAAAATTTCTGTTACAGGACAAATACAGAGTTTCAAAACGAATTGATATTCATAAGGAAAGTCGCGAGAAACGAGATTTTCGTCATACCAAAGAATCTAGAGATTCTCGTAGTCATAGGGGAGAAGATTACAAGTCTTGTGACAATGGCCATAAATATGATTATAAAAAGGTAAGAGAATTGTTTTTTTTTTTGTTAATCTGTTAAGCAGTAGAAAATAATTCTTTTTTTAATATTTTTTTTCTCAATATTACGCAGCATGGTGGTGACCGTTATCGTTATACCAGGGATCATAAAAAAGAACATCGCCATGAAGATAAACCACGTATCCCGCAGCGCCATGAAGAGAGAAAATCGAACCGTTATGAATCCCCAAAACCACGACATGAAGATAGAAGAGCTCACGAGGACAGACGTATGCACGACGAACGGCGCTCTGGTTGCGCCGGGCATGATGAAAAACGTTTTCAACGTTCTTACAACGAGGACAAATGCTCCTTCTCGTCCAAGTATCGTTATAGGCGTTCACTTACACCGCCACATGTAGCCAGTAGCGGCAATACTGCGGGCAGGCGTTCAGAGAAGCATGACGATTATAAGGGTTTTAGACGTGAGCGTCAACGGGATTCACGTTCGCGTTCACGTTCTCAGTCAATTGAAAAGCACCAAATAAATCGTTCGCCGTCTAGTACAACTCATGATGTGCCTGAAAAAGAAGTGCACACGGAAGTTAGAGCTACTTCGCAGCATGAAAGTAATTATGCAACTTCTACGAAATTAATTACCTGCAGCGCGTAATTTTGAGCATCTCTGTAATTTGCCATTAGGCGAAACCGTTCCCAAACAGACGAATACAACATCTGTAATGCCTGTGATCAATACTTCGCTTACCTCAAGTAACACGGCAACAACTACTGCTACAGTTCAATTGCCCAGCTATTACAACCCAAACGTCATAAATCCTAATAAATATGCGCAGCAAATGCAAAAGCGTAAACTCCTTTGGGGAGCCAAGAAAACCGAAGATGCAGCTTCAAAATGGGGTAACGCTCAATTTTCACAAGATACTGATGGGAAGGTAGCGTCGAAATTTATGCGCTTAATGGGCATTAAGAATATGACGCCGGCTTCCGTCACCACAACGCACACAGCAACTTCCTCTGCTAATGGTGAGCAGAATAACTCTAACTCCGCCGTTACCGGTTGCGATGTAAAGTCCCGCGAGGCCATGTTTTCCACTATGGAGCAGCAATACGAAGTAGCCCGCCAGGCTACTCATACTATGCGTGGCGTAGGCTTTGGTTTTAGCTCACAGGCTAGACCATTTTAAAGCCTAAGGCCAGAATGAATTTAATTTTTTCTTTTCCTTATTTCTCATAAAAATCACAACTGTTCAAGTTTATAAACGACGTTGTACTATGTATTCTATTGTGTTATATTGAAATTTTAGTTTTTAACTCAATGAATGTTACTGTAAAATATACAAAGAAAACAAATCCAGTCATATTTAGAGATTTTGATTCGAATCTAAGGAATTCATTTTTTAAGAATCACCCGATTCGAAATGGGGTATGGACAAGGACGTGGAATAAAAGTTTTATTGTAAAAGTTTGTTTGAAAATTTAAAATACCCGCTGGGTAAAATTGGTTACTTGTAAAGTCGTGTTGTCCTACGATTTGTAGGAAACGAAAATCGATTGGGTCACTCTGCGATGTGCGATAACAAGCGCTGCTCTCTGTTGCTTGCAAATCAACCGCATTGAAAAGAAACATATGTTTTTGACAACTGGCACGCAATAAAGAAACTACACATAGCACCAATATCAACACAAAACCAAAATAAATACAATACAAATAAATTTCGTTTTTTTTTCCTCATATTTTGCCAAGCTGTCAAGAACAAATTTTCTAATAAACAAAATATTTTTCTTTACCAGTGTATCGAGCATAAAATTGTTAAAATTTTTATGTAAATGCGAAGGAGGGATCGATATTGATGAAAAAAGGAAGCAATGTCTTGGTTAAATAACAGCTTGAATACGATTAAAGGCCAAGTGAGTACTTTGGTGCAAGAGGTTCTTGCCGAAACTGTTGGTCCTGGCGATAGCGAATATTGCGATCCAGCTGTTGATAATCGTACTGCTTTGGAATTATTGGTCGATACGCAAAAAGAGAAAGAAGAATTGGATAAGTTATGCATGGAAAAGGAAGCCGAAGTGAGTTGTGTGCAAAACTAACTACACAGTATATTTACATATTTAAATAATATGTGCATGTATATGACTGTGCACATATGTTATGCCCTCGCATACACCAACAACATTATTATACACTTTATTGATTCTTTCCGAATAACTGAATTTGGAGTTTTAGTTGTTGTTAAAAAAGAATTATTATTAGTTAAAAAAAAAAAAAGAATAGAAAAAAATAACATTTAAGTGTTAAGAATATGTAAGAGAAGTATCGAGTTGTTCGTTTTAGACGTAATAGAGAAAAAACCTATGCCATCGAGTGAATTTTATAGCAAAGTATGTTAAAAGTTGAACACTGAGTACGTTTTGGAAAATAGCAAATACATATAGGTATCTATTAATATAATTTACTATAAATCTATCTTCTGTCCAATTATGGCAATTATAATTTATCATAAATTAAATATTTTTTCAATAACTTAAAATATATGCATGGATGCGCAATGATAGTTCTCGGTATGCACTAATACTCAATTGATTGGCCTCTAATACGTTAAAGAGCTTAAACGTTTAAAGTGCATTTATGATAATATTGCGTGTGCTGTGTATTGTATGAATATAGTAAAAAATTAAAAATTATATATGTCACGCTCCTCTTTTGCAGATTTTGACATTACGCAAACAAATTGAAGCATTACAACAACAACAGATTTGTGAATCAGGAGGTGGGGCTATTAATGCAGTAAATAGCAGCCTCAATAGCGGACGCAATTCAAAAACTGTAAGTGACTATAGCTACTAAGGACTGAGGGACTAAGCAATACAATTTCTACACATTGTTCTATATTGTCTTAATCTAACAGTCATATTATGGAATGCAACTTAAAACAGAAATCGTTATTATCTTGTGTCCCCGCTTGCATTTTACGTATGCCTAAGTTTATATTTACGTTTTAATAAATGCAACACAAATACATTCTGCGACTATGGTTGCGATTACGGTTTAACCTCTTAACGGCTCTGGCGACATATGTGGATGGTTAGGCTCTTTTAAATTGCAATTGCCATCATTAATAAAAAGGAGAACAATTTGATATTAACTTATGCTTTCGACAAGAAAAATACAAATCTCACGGTTTGATGCCCTAATAAAGTAAATGTAAAGATTAGGGTCTGCAGTTGGTTCGTATAATAGAAAAATATAGTAAAAACCAATCGTTGCTGGGGACGTTAAGATAGTGCGATTTGTGGGCAAAATGAACATTCCTTTTATTCTGTTCGAATTAATGACCGACACACTAAAGTTTCTATAAGCTTTTCACTTTAATCCTTTCATTGTCCTAAAAAAATACGTCTTACTTTCTTTTCCTTTATATGACACAATACCGTCATAATAAATGCGAGATAATAATCAAAACAGTATTTGCAGAAAGCGTTGTGTTCATACGACTGCACTTGATATACTTCCACTTCAGTAGTCATTTATGTACTGAGCATAAACTGCCTACCATAGGACATGTCACTGGGCTGTCGCAAAAGTTTATAGAGCGTATAGCAAAACGATATATTCTTGATTAGTTTGATGAAGACATCGATTTAATCGAATCGATCTGTCTTTTTGTATGACTCACGAATTATGCTTAAAATCTGCTTACAAGTAGCAACAAAGGATCTTCCTTTTGTGTCCGATGTGTTTCGATGCAAATGGTACGTCGTGGTTATCACAAAAACCGTCCATAGTTCCTTAGAAGATGTATGTGGTTAGTTGAGGAATCTTAATTTAGCAAAGTTAGTTTGTGTGTCTGTTTGCTGCTGAGTAGGAACCTCACGATTGCAGCACTTAAGGTACAACTGCGAATTTCTGCAAATATATTGTATTATCAGTTGATGTTGGTTGATGTCTACATAGTTATAATAAGTTGAAATATATAGCTGATATTGATACAACCACTTGTCAATTTTACCTAAAAGTATGCTATGTAAATTGATGATTAATGAGCTGACATAATTAAAGCACTTTACAATTATAGTTGAATTTAACTTGATACAGCGGATAGCGGATAGCGGATAGCGGATAACGGATATCGAATATCGAGATTCAACTTGGGTCGAACACAATGTTATTGATTATATAATAATTTGAGATGTTGCTGTAGGCAAATTTAAACCCAGGGCGAATATATAAACTAAGTAGCTAATATACTTAGGGAACTTTAGAAAGGTTCTTGTTGCTTTTCATTCTTTCCAATTTGCAGATGTCGTTTCGGATAGCGGTAACTTAGAAGACTGCGAGCATTCTACGGCCACAGACAATATATTCCTTTCCAATGTAATGTGGGCATGTAGTTTGATCAAAAAATAAGTACAACATTTGTTTCAAAATATATTTAAAGTCATTTATTATAGAAAAACGGGTCGTCATGATGGGGTGTCATGCTAAACTTGTCGAACGATATAGTAGTTTGTGGTCAGATTTTTCTATCACTTCTGTTATTACGTGCGAAAAGTAAGCAAGAATTGCGTTAAGTTAGCTTTCCAATGATGATTTTTACAGCCTACACTAGCCTTCTGAGAGAAGGGTATATTAAGTTTGTGCACTCGGAAGATTTGAGAGTTCCCGAATCAATTTAAGCTTATCTGTCCTGTCCTGTCTGAATACGCGATTTTCGAGACATTTCAAATGAAATTTGGTATGCTTATGTATTTTGACCGAAGGGCGAACATTCGATTCGGATCGGACCGCTTGTTCGGATCACGTTCCCATATGACGTCTTAATTTGAAAAGTCGTAACATCGATAAGTGCATTTAGTAATGGGCCGCGGCCGAGTATAGAGTGTTTTTACTTGTCCAATACGAAATAATAATTGCATATTCAGTAATGGACGACCTGATCTGACCATGCATCATGTTCTACCAGTTTTCGCCTCTTCGTTCTTCTTGTAATCAAAATCTTCTTTACCGCACTTCACTCTTTTAATATAAAACGTTTCGATAACTTTTTTTGCATATTCTCTCGGCAAATACGTACTACGCAACGCAATTGCGTACAAAATTGTCACGTACCTTGCTAACAATGCAACGAATGCACGCAAAAAGTAGTGAGCCACATGTAAGATGTATAACGCACGATGTTTTGAAATTTATCCTTAGTTTTTGATCACATCACGTAGTACATACATATTCATAAATATTGAGTGTTATTATTATTTTTAAAATGAAAAGACTTTCCCCTTCTGCGAGTCAGCAAATCAACAACAAAGGATTTACTGAGTTGAGTAGAAAAACAACATCTATAGTCAAATCAAATCCTCAATTCGCTGATTCATTTACATATTTTGTTTCTTCGAACATTTTATAATCATCTTAAGTTTTTCATTTTCATTTTCGATTCGTTTCGTTTCGTTTCGTTTCGTCGATTTCGTTTTCGATTTGTGATGCATTTTCAATAATTAAAATTTAAAACAGTTGCATGCAATAGGCTTCTTATATCTTGGCAGTAATCTGCGATTAGATTAGAAGCGAGTTCAAACGAGTTTCACAAACACGCGATAATAATGACTTTTTTCATTGTCAACTAAAGGCAACAGCAAGAATGTTATTTTCGATTTGGGGCTAATATGGATATCAACCGCTTGAAATCAAGAGATAAAAATTGTAAGGTACTTTTTGTACATATATATACAAAAATACATAAGTTTCGCCGATCACATTCAATTTCATACGCCTTTGGTATGGCCTTGTAAAATATTAGTATGAAATTGTAGATCAATAACTATAAAACGTAAATGTCCCTTTTTGTTCCATTGTGGTTGTGGGTTAAGTCATATTTCGTTTTTGCCCAACATTTCCGACGACAAACAGCCGATCGACGGACCGACAGATATTGTTAGATTGGTTTAAAACATGATGTTAATCGAGAATATATGTGCGAGGGCGTGGTACCTTTAATACGTACTTGCGTACGCAGCATTAACAGCAAGCCTACGAATAAATCGAATATATTCCTATCTTTTCGTGGCGACGATAAGAAATAATTATTAAGAAATAAATAATTTGAACACCAGACTTTTGGATTTAATGCCAACTCTGTTTTGATGGGACACACCCACTTTGTTACATTTACCGAGGGGTCAATTTTGTGAATTGTCGCAGTCGTAAAAATAAAGATAAAAAGCTGGGAAATGGGCGAGATCTCTTTGCGTAGAGACTCGCAATGTCGAAAAACTAAAACAACTTCGAACACCACCGACAATTTTGTCGAATTTTGCTCTATAACTTTCGAGTTTGTGAATACAGTTTTGAAAAACTGGTAACCAAGTACTCGCCTGAACTATCTGCATCTTTCGTGCAACCTATCGGTCGACTGGTGCGTCCATGGTTAACAATAAAATTTTAGTTTCAATTTGTTTCTCATCTATTTCCGATTTATTCTAACGCATATTGGACTCGATTTTATTGTTAATTGCCGGTGTGTTAGCCAGCTGCTCGGAATCATTTGTAGATTGAACGTGAAGCTGATTGTAGCGAACATCTGGATCACGGATTTTATTCACAAAAGCTAACTATCAAACTGACCGGTCTCGGTAAAAATAGTTTCATGCGAGATGTCGGTAAATCTAGTACTAACTCCTCCGAGTGCAAACATTTGGGATTAACTATGTGCAGCGACAGATGGGCAGACAAGCTTAGACCGATTCGGAAAATGATTCCGACTCAATCGGTATAATAAAAGGCGGGCCCATCTTCAGCCCTTATGGGCGTTGTGTACGTGCGCATAAACCATTGTACCCTGTACAAGAAGTAATGTACGGTATAATTACATTGCTTTTCGAATTGGCTGAGTACTTACTTATCCAATTTCATTTATATATGGGAATTTTATTAGAACTAGTGCACCGAAGGCAGCTGACATACATCAGTTTTGCAGTTTGCAATATGCGGCAGCAAGCATGAGAGACACTTCTTAATAAGTTATTGTATTATTGTTTAACATAGGATTCCGAGATATCTTCTGGTTGAAATGCTCACAGCAGTTCTAACATGGAATGGCCTTAAATCTGTAATTACATGGTCGCTTTGATTCAATTCCACATATCAAGACGGAAAATCAATGTGATCCAATTCCAAAAACGCTCTCCATAGTTGAAAGTTTTGATGTCAACATACGTCTATTACGAGCTCAGTGCAAACATTTGTCAGATATGTAAAAATACCCATAATACCAATTGTCCCAATGCAGTAATTACTAAGGCGTTAAAGGCTGTTAATATAATCTTTTCAGACATATCTACCCACTCTGTTTCCACATCCCGCACATCCTGTGGCGCACTTAAGGTGCCGGACAAATAGTACTAAGTTAGTGCGAATTCGTGTAATGCGCAAAAGGGCTTACACTAGATCCACCTTTTATTGTACTGATCGATTCAGAATCATTTTGTGAATCGTTTTAAGCTTGGCTGTCTGTCTGCCTGTCTAATGTGTGTCCATATATTTTGTGTTCAACTTACAGATCGCAATTTTTTAAATAGTTTGACGAAAATTGATACACGAACATATCCTGGATCGAAGACGAAGACTATCGAAAAGGGATTGGGTCGGAAGGTTCTTACGACTACCTTAGAGATCAGATCCTATTTTGAAAGTGTCGTTATTTGAAAAAAGCAATTTGCAATTTTGGAATCTTGTCGGCAAAAATCGTAAAATGATTTTATTTTGTTAGGCGACAACTGTTTGAACTCCATATCATGTAACTCACCCTACGAGAGGTAATCGATCTTACGTGAATCTATGTTATAAAGATGTTTAATTTTTAATATTTTGTAGTGAAGATTGGTTCACATAAGTAATTTAACCTAAAAATTAACTGTGCCGAATTTGGACTGCCTACGTCTACTTTTTGACCCTCCACCTTTTACAAGCATTATCGTGCAAACTATACCTTTATATGGCAGCAAAGTCAATGAAGTCAAAATTCATGACGAAACTTATTTGCAGAATTTGCACCATTTGAAGTTTTGGGCCCTCTGTCATTTGAAGACCCCCCGGAACGTATGTCTCTTCTTTTTTTTTTTATATGATCAATCACTCAAGTGATCTGCCCTATGCGTGCAATACGGTGACTATTAAAAGGAAGCGGGGAAAGAGAAAGATATAGGAATCGGGCCGCTGCCTTAGTGTAGTGTGTGGCAAATCGATAAGCGTTATGCCTTTACCAAGTGGTGAAGTGGTGTGTGTGAAATTAAACGCTTCTATCGTTGTTAAAACATAGGATCGTTCAAACAAATAGAGTCTTGTTTAACTTTTCGATGCGTCCACCACCCTTTATCTTGGCACATCTGCTTGTGAATGCATGCTACATGCAGGTGCTATATACTTTGCTTTCACTTTATTTATTATAATCGTGGGTTCATTTATCTTTATTACTAGATTTACGATTTCTTTTTCACATTGATATTTTGATATTATCTTTAATGCCCTTATCAGTTGATTAGAAGTCACCCTCCCTCCGTGTTGTAGTTCTTATATTGCGGCAATGCAAAGTCGTATCATCTAACTGAAGCCAGCCAGCATTATTTTCTCTCATTATTGATTAATTTTATCAGTTCACAATAATAGCGCATAGTTATCGTCTGTCCTAAATACGAGAAAGGGGTTGTTCTGCTTGTCGAAGCTTTTCTATAAAAAGGGTGTAGCACCTGTTGACTGCTACTCATTTGAATACATTTCATTTCGAAGTGAATGTATTCACTAAGTGTACCAACTGGAAGTGTTTTTGTTTTGAGTACCCGTATAAATGTTCTTCTTTTTTTTTTATACGTAATTAATTAAACCTATTTTGATCTAAATTAAAATTATTACGTTTTTTTATTACAAAAAAGAAAAACAAAAGAAAAGAAGGCTTGCGCATAAAACGTTCAAAATGGTCGGTAAGTTAAACGCCTATTAAAGTCACGATCACGTGTAAGTGTCAAATTTTAGCTGCACCAATATTATGGACGTATGGAGACAGCAAATGTAGACTTTTTTTTAGTTTTTTTAACTATTACAAGCAAGGTTAGGTTGTCGCATCGTTTTCATTGTGTGCTCAAATAAGTTTTGGGCATTTTTCTTTGCAACTTTGGAGTTTTATTCAGAGACATTGTACTCTTTGTATTTTATTCGAAGCATTGTCTCCTTTGGCCGCCACTTTCCCCCATCTTTCAGGCAATTTTTCAATTCCATTTCAAAGAAAGTATCGTCTTTTAAGGCTATCGCTGCAGGAACCCATATTCGGGCATCGTCATAAGAATCGAACCGTTCGAGCGAGCAATATATAATCTATGGAAACCAGTGTTAATCGAAAGAAGAGGTTAGTACATTCCAGGTTAATACTGCAACCTTCTCGTGAGCTCATGACACCATGACTTGTGGTATATTACGCCCCTTTTTGCCGCAACTATCTCCAGTGACTGCTGCTAGCACCGCTTAGTGATGGTTTCATTTGGTGGGAACAAACTTTAATACACCACGCGCAACCGACGCCCTCAGGTAGGGCCATCAACGATGTTCAGCCTTATCGTCGATATTATTGGTTTGCATGCTCTCTACCATAGTTATTTTGGCCTTGGTAGCTGTTGTAGCGCATCCACTGTTCATCAGTCGCAAGAATCTAGCCGCGCTATCCTTTGAATTATCCAGGAAAAGTATAATTTCCTCCAAATCTTATTTTTTTGGCAACATTTGGCAACTGCATCCATTCAACGCTGGGTACGCTTTAGTCTCATGATTTATGCACCTGCGTACAATTTAAAGACTTTACTTTCATTGATGAGCTTGACCAACGCAATTGAAAAGATTATTCCCGTAAGATTGTGCCGACTATTTCTGCAAGGAATTGTAAAATGTTTGTGAGTTTATATTATGGCAAGTTAATAGCACGTCTCTTTAGCTATTGCGAGGGCAAATCAACAAATGTTTGGCCTCTTCTTAAGCTAAGTATATCGGCATTAGAATAACATATCAATTTTTTTGTTGTATTTTTTTTTTTTTTTTTTTTTTGATTCCAGCAATAGATTGATTTCGCAATTGGCATAAATAGAATGACATCCTATACAAATCACATGTTTATATACTTACGATCAAAAGAGTATTTGAAAAAGTGGGTATTGTCGTGAGGTCGTGAATAGTGTAATTGCTTGATTAATTAATGTATGATAGCACTGTAATCTTCAGAGCCCGACAGATAAATGAACGGACATGCTTAGGTGCATTTCAAATTTGAAACTGGCCAAGAATCTGTATATACTTTATGGGAGTTTTGCAGCTTGCTTGTGTGTACGTTGTGAAGGTTTTGAGAAAAAATTTAAAATATAACACACTATAAAATGAAGTAGGCGTGAACGATTTTGTCCATCTTTCCATCATCGCTCATATAATATGCGTTCCAATTTTCGTAGATTTATCTGCTGGCGTTTATGAGTAATGGGCAAAAAACCAATTTTTATGCCTCTTAAAAAACAGAGGTGTCTTCACTTTACATAATAGTGTACGCGTGTCTTTTGACCGATTTGGCCCCTTGTCAATAGTAGCGTGCGGGCAAGAGTTTCCAATGTTTCTTCCAAACTTGGAGTCGATAGCTTCGTTTGGGCGCCCAGGAAAATGTTTACAACAAACATTACAAAGACGGACAGAAGGACATGCTTAAATCGATTCAGAATTTGATGCTGACCGCGAGCCTATACATTTTTAGGGGTGTTCGAGGCTTCCTTCTGGACGTTGTAAACGTTTTGACAAAATGAAAATGCCTTTCAACCTTCGGCGAAGGGAAGAAAAAGAAAGTGTAGAGTGATGTTGCTTCTTAACGTTACCCCTCGATGTGTTGATTTGATCAATCTGAGTAATGATCGGTCGAATGAAACAAATGAATATCTAGCAGTTTGAAATCGCCGCAAGAACTTCTCGAAAATCAGTTCCTGTTTTTGAACTTGTGCACGACGGGTTTTTTCTTCTTTTCGAAATGGAAAAGCGATATGTGCTCAGAGTGCACCTTTTTTGGTTACATATTCAAAATATAAAGAAACCCCTCGATCCAAACTGTCATAAAAAGTCAGCATAATGTTTGGCCTATTCAGTCACTGGACTGGTCTGGTTGACCCTACGTACGTTCAATTGAAAAAAAAGCTCCGTACAACATATGCCGGGATTTTGTTGCAATCGTCTTTGCCAACATCTGCTAAATCGTAAACTGGAAATAGAGCGGATTTCATTCACCGAATGTACTCTTGCCTTGCATACCTCTGATACCATCTTTCAGGCAATAGGCAACCGCATTAGCAAGTCTTCTAGCCGTACATATAAGACGAAGCACTCTTTCCTAACGCTTCTACGCAAACAAATATCTCTTTTAGTTATATTGAGTCAGTAATCTATTAACAATTTAAATTGAAAATTTAAATAATAACGTGTACAGAGGTATAAGAAAATTAAATAAATTATTATACATATATATATATATCTATATATAGCTATTGTATGTATTATGATAATGTTTGTGTTCGTACTTATATTTAGGTGATGTTTGTTTAACAATCTAAACGCAAGTGTAGCTTTGTTAATTTGGTTTTAAGGCAAATGTGTTCGTTTGTGTATCGTACAATAATAAAATTAGTTGACGTGTATAACAATACTTTAAAACATATGTTAGGCGTTTTTCTAACAAATCAACGTCTCACTCATCAGCAGTTTATTTCAAACTTTGTTTCGCTTCATATTTATGTTAAAAAATTTCTTTTTTTTTTTATACTTCAAGTGTTCACCTAGAGCGATAGAGAGAGGGAGAGAGAGAGAGAGACAGAAATAAAATGTACACAGAAGAAAACAATTTTAGCAATTATAATACAATTGCACTACGCTTACATTCACATTTACGAATACGAATGCTGTTGGTGTTCTTATGCCTCCGCTGATCTTGTAACTTATCTCACTAGGCCCAGAAAACAGATTTCTTAAGTAGATGAGTACTTGTGATGTTTGAAAATAATTCTATTTATTTAGTAAGCCTTAGTTGGTTACAATATGGTCCTCAATGTCGCGTAAACCCGATTGCTGCGGGTTATGGACAGGCTGTAACGAGTAGAGAGTTTACAACAGTCGTTAAAAATTAGCGTATTTCTGCTATCGATGGTATAATATTCAGATTACGATCGAGTTTACTCGATATCGAGATCCGTAAACGTTCTCCTGGTCTCGACCTTAATTAAATGTCTCCTTGCGGATTCATGTCGGTGTTTGCGGATTCATGTGTCAGCGCGTTTTGACCATACTTGCTCGCAGCTATAGTGAATACGCAGTCGGTGAAGACACAAACACACTCCTACCATTTGGATGTCCATCTTCTCGGCTGCGGCCACCTCCGCTTTCTATCTCTTCGTTTTAACTATTATAGTGTTAAGTGCACAGTGGGCAACCTCTAAGTGTACCGTGCACCGTATAAGCCAATGTTTGACTCTTTTTGTTAATGTCACTAATGGCTTCGCTTATATTAAGGACATCAAAAAAATCATTTTACTTGAAGTGCTTTCATCAATTGATCTGAAATCGCTGCAAATTATTCACAAGATTATTGGAAACTGCTCTTGTGTGGATAATTGTGGACAATTCATCTGAACGCTGCTTACTTGATCATAGGCAAATTAGCATATGTTCGGATCGTATCCAAGTTTCTGTTGATTACACTATATATGTCTAGGCTCTTTTTGTCCGATTTGTCCGATAATTCATAAACAAGCAAACAGCTTGACAAATTTAGTATAAGATTTGTATTACACTAAGATGGCGGCGTGGGTGTTATAATTATCTATAAAAATATTCGTAAGCAGGTTGCTTTTTAAATGTATGTGTAATCGTAACTGCATAAAAAAACAATTTGGTTTATGTCAACATTAACTTGCGCCATACAACTTGGTAGTACCCCGCAGTAATGGAGCGGAAACATTGAGGACATTTTTCTTTTTTATAAAGCTTGGAGCGACACTGACGTAAAAATAAAATATTTAGTAATTAAGTGACTTAGAAACTTGCTAAAAGACTTAACAAACTCTAACAACGACACAATAAGAATCGCGCGTTAAGTCAAATTACTTTTTCTACTCCGTCTACTTTCAGTTAAGTTTAAGTACGTTTTTATTCCGCAATTTCCCCTTTATTTGTCGTACGTATATGGAGCGATTCTTTTTAGGTCTTTTTAAGTAAAATGCTCAACCAGGGTGGGTTGTGTTCTAAACACATTATTTCCCGTTCAAGACTTTGTAAAATAACGGGATTGGAGCCAGCCGCGAAATCTATGATCAAATCTAGGGTATATTATGGTTACTTCAAAAACCATGTATGTAATGTAATTACTTCCCTTCACATTGCCAGACCATTGTGAGATCGTGCACTTAACCCAAATCTTTTCTTTTGATTTTTTATGTTCACAACTTTCACCATTTGCGTTGCTTTAGAACTAAAAGAAAAGCAAAAAAAGACTCCCTCTCTTCGACAGCTTACCGCTGCTATTCACGGTTGCAGAAGTCAGCTCAAGTTGCCCGAAACTCTTTCCTGAAATAAATATCCCTCGAAGTGAAACAGATTTTGATTAGGGCGCAAGCGAAATTTATGAATATTTTCAGAAATATCTTATCCCAACTAAAATAAGCTCACAGTTCGTTTTATAAATGAGCCTGCTTGCGAAAACAGACTCTCCTCGTTTACTAAATAAGCTGCACTTACATTCGCGCCTTGACATAGATAGTCGATGCGAGAGCCTAACTTTACTGAAGGATGCATTTTTCGCTTACATACACGGGCCAATTATTCATAAGCGATAAAAGAAAGCAAGCAGACTTGGGTGACAGGGTTGTAAAGTGAGGTAAGTGAGGTGGTAAAAGGACAAGGACAGGCCTAAACTAATGCCCATTTTCTTGTAATGCGATCATATAACTATTTTATCGCTTCATTCGCATTGTTTTCTTCGAGATGTCTAAAGATGTCTGAAAAAAACATACTAAAAATGAAATGAGGTGAAAATTAGTTTAAGGAGCAAAACAACTCTATGCCCATATGCGCATAACTAAATATGCGAACGAAGCGGTAAACGCCAAGAAAATCATTTAACATACAAATGCTAAAAATATATTTCAACACATTCACAAGTTCGAAAATGCTTATACATATGTACATGTATTTGTAAAAGAGCAGAAGAAATACTTTTTCCCTCTGATTTGAACATTGGCATTAGGACCACATTTGATGAGTAGGTATAAGGTTTTACAGAGATCTCAGTTTTAAGTTCTTGAATATTTCATCAAAGTTTGTCTTCATATCCGATACTAACTGCCGTGTGCGAGTCTCTGATTAGAATCACAAATATTTGAATATATTTAGAGCATATAACACCTTTTGGAAATTATATAACACAGGCGAGGAGCATACAATTTCGCAGACAAACTCAAAACGAAGTGCAAATAAGTAAATCTCATCGAAGGTTAAGAAGAAAAAAAAAAAAACATTTTCATGGGATAAACTGTTTTTATATACTTGTATATAACATCGACGATTTATATACTTATGGTTTCGCTATATATTTTTTATTTTTTTTTTTTTTTGCATACGATCATATATATGTATGCATGCATGTATAGAGATGCACGTGAATTAGCATCTGAATGATGTTATACATAAACTCTAACACATATGTGCGATTTACAGCTGTAGTCAGTCTATCAGTTAACACTACAACTACCTTTTGGGTCGATTTGACCTCTTTCAGCATGATAGGCAGTTAAGTGTCTACAATTGATTTTTCTTTACCCGGCCTCGAGATACAACGGTGGCATATTTGGTCAATTTCCCTACAATCGCAGCACCGGAGATAGGAAGCTGAAATATGGCACGAAGATTGCCCAAATATCCGCGAACAATATGTTAGAGACTAAGAGAAGCTCGAAAGAACACCCACGCCCACAACTTTTCCATGCTGGCCCTGATTGATTAATTCTGCTCGTAACACGTCCACAATTTAGGACTAAGACGTCAAAGTGATTCGATCTGGTGAAAATAGGTGTAAGCAAAACCTCGGTAGTTCTAGTGTTAATATACAGTAACAGCTTAAGAAGATACAAAAAAAAAAAGAAAAAATTCAAACATTATTTCACAAAACGGAAGTAATTTAAGGTGTACGAGGTTTGTGGTTGAATGATCGATCAAATAATCGATCGTTTATCTTAACCCCCATAAAGTAGCTAGTACGCGATTACATTTGTGTTTTTCTTAACACCAACTTACATGCATGTAAATGCGTATGTTTGTATAGTTATACACTGCTTGCCATTTTAATGGCACCATATATTAAAGTTTAGTTTCATCCATTCATCAATTTCGCAAACACCACGAACTAACTTCTAAGTTTTAACAAAAAAGATAATAATAAAGTTTAGTAACGAAGTAGTCATGATGGGTTTTCAGTTCACATCTTATTTGATAAGATTTTCCATATAAGGTCTCCTTAGTTAGGGTCGAAAAAATAGACCAATGTGATCTAAATGCCCCTGTTTTGGCTGCTTTTCCACTACAGACCAAATTTCATCATAACGTATGGAAAATTAAACGTTTTTCTGAAGGGCTTTCTATTCATGAAAAATCTTACCTGGAGTGGGATTCCAGAAATAGACTCATGTTGTTCATATTTGGTCCACTTATTTTTTATGTCACGTTACTATGATGGACCAATTTTCATCATAAAACATTGAGAATTAGGCTCTTTTGACATATAAAGATTAACATTTCGTGAGAATGCTTATATGCGGTGGTATTTAAAAAATAGACCCACATGGTCCAAATTCGGTAAGATTGACTTCTTCGTCGTTAAACAACTATGAACCGATTTTCACCATGAAATATTGAAAAGTAGTGTTCTTTACCATTCAGTTTTCCTAGGCAGGGCAGGGAATGAGAAGGGATCCAAAAATTGTCACAGCCGCATCAAATTTTTCATACCAATTTGGAATGTTCAAATACTATTATTAGCGACTTTTTTCGAGAAATTTTGAAAATTGCAACTTTTTTCAAAATAAGACGTTAGATGTGGAGTGGTCGACAAAGTGGACCGATGCGAACCATTTCGAATAGCACTCGTCCTTGGGTCAAATCACGTCAGTGTATCAAATTTTACCAAGATGGCTCGAACATTGCGACCTCTAGGTTGAACACAAAAATACATGCATAAACATCTGATGGACATACAGACGGGTAGACAAGCTTAGAAGCTCTTAATGGCCAGGTCGATTAAGTCACTGTAACTGTCGATTTACTCTGCTCCAAGAAAACGCTTAAGCCTTTTTATACCCTCAATCACCGAAGGATGAGGGGTATATTCATTTTGTCAAAACGTTTGCAACGCCCAAAAGGAAACGGCAGAGACCCTACAAAGTACATATATCCTTGATCAGCATCAAACTCTGAACGGATTTAAGCATGTCTCGTCTGGCTGTCTGTCCATCTGTGTTATCTTTTGTAAACATTCTACTGGCCGCAAAAACGAAGCTACGGGCTTCAAATTCGCCAAAACCATTGGAAGTTCTTGCATGCAGGTTGATATTGAAAATGGGCCCAATTGTTCGAAGGAAACGCCTACAGTACTAGGGAAACTGGGGAAATCTCTCTTTTTGAAAAGGAATAGAAATTGATTTTTCGCTCATTACTCATAAAGTGCAGCAGATAAATCTACAAAAATTTGAACGCATATTTTATGGGCGATGATGTAGTACCTAGTATTTCTACAAAAATGGAAAAAATCGGCCACACCTGCTCAATTTGATGGTGTCACAATTGCCTTTTTTTTTTTCAAAACCTTCATAACGCACAGAAGCAAGCTTCAAAATCCTATAAAGTATATAAATTTTTGGCTAGTTTCAATTGCGGAATGCACCTAAGCATACGCTTTCAATCATCTGTCCGTCTGCGCAACTGTGTGCTATCTGTCGTAAACATTCTCTTGTTCGCAAAAACGGAGAAAACGGCTTACAAGAGTGCAGCAGAATTCGCAAGTGATCGAAACTTTTCAAAGAGCACGCCTACAACGCCCACATATCTATGTAACAACATGTTTTTTAGCTTGTTACTCATAAACTACAACACACACACACCACATAAAAATTTCCACTTTTACTGTAAAAATAGAGGAAAGTCAACCGCGCCCACCCAATCCTATATAGTATGAAAATGTAGTTATTTTTCCTATTTCCTATTTTCTAGAATCACGGCGATGGGTATAAAAGATTCGGTCATGACCGAATATAATTTTCTTACTGAAGTTAGTAAGTTAATTGTTAAGCTAACTTTAAATGCATGCGCATCGCATAGAGTTAGTGAACGAGGCCCTATTAATATATCTCAAGGAAAAATAGGTTAATGGAGTAATTTAAAATAGCATAATATTTTGGTATCGTTTTGGTTTGACAAATAATGGATGAAGTCATCTAAGCAGCTTAAAGTGCTTATGTATGCGAGTCCAGTGAAAGCAATTATAAACTCGTTGCTCGTTTGTGAGATTAAAAAGTCATCAAGCGTCGTCTTGGCAGTAAGTAAATTAAAATTCGTTCGATTAAAAAGGAATTAAGAGTTGCTACGGACATAAGTTAAACATTGCGGCTGCACAGCATCGAAAGAAAACATAATTATGTTCAGATTTAACTGTTTATCTTTCGATGGGTAGCGAGTAGTGACGTTTGAATTTCCTTTAACCAACAACTATCAAGTCTTCTTTCATCGGTTAGGCGATACACACCTTCCTGTCTCTGTTTCACGCTAAATGCCAAGTGAGTTTGAATGGACGAAATGGCTTTAATTTTTCATTTTCGAATTTGTTTTTATCTAAAAGTTAGTAAAAGCTTCCTTTGTTTTGTTTGCAGTTTTCTCTGGTCACAGAGCAAAGACAGTAAACATACAGTTTTTTTTTAGGGCAATTTTGATATGAAAAAACGTCACTATTCCGCAGCTGATTTTCGGTTTCGTGGTAGTACGTAAACATTCTAAGCCTGTCCCCTTGGACAATTAGCAGCTGGTCCTATAAAATGTCTCATTTGGCGCCATATTAGCCCGAGATTGTCCAAAGTGAGTAGCGCCATCTTCTTATTTCTCATCGGGCAGAAATAAAGACACGCACCCATTTTGCTCAGGTCCTAATGTGATACTTCTTGCTTGCAAGCTCGTGTGCAAAGACAGCAAATTTAAATAAACACGCACGCACTTACGGTTCAACTTTCATTACTGGAACAACTCTCGAAGGCATAACACAGTCACTCGTTGATAAAATTTTATAAAAATGAGATAAGTTTGTTAAAACCTACACTAAAAGTAATTAGAAGATAGGCGGACGTAAGTAGAAAATGCTTAATTCTTCCATTGTATTTTATCGTAAAATTATGCAAATTTTCTCAGACTTGTGTGTGTGTGAAAGACAGCGGACAATGCAAAGTTCACTTTTTTACGTTCACACTTCAATTTGACGGAGGGGAGGATGGATAGACACGGTTAAATTAATTTAGTGCCTCGCAATTAAGAAGAACGCTCTGGCAATACGGTTGAGTTTTACTCGTAGAGAGTCAATGGCTTTATCCATAACACATTCAGTGTCCACCAACTAACTCATCCAGATAAAGCATATTACGCTTCTAGAATTAGCCCTATATTACTGTCAAAATATTGACGGCTTTGTCGTTCCTGTTTTTAAGATTTGTTGTGACGTTTGCCTCCTATAAGACTGTTGAACATTTTTATGTCCACCACCGAAAGATGGCGGGAAAGTGGAATTCGTTTTGTCGCAATGCTTGTAACGCATTCACTAGGTGCAGATACATATTATATATGAGAATTAGTGAATTCTGAATTGATGTAATTTTTGGCAGAAACATTGAAAGTCTTTGCACGGAGGTTGGCATTGAACATTGGCCAAATTGGTCAGAGCGTAAGCCCGCAGCGAATCGTGAGCCGGACGCAAGTCCGTTTTTCTAAACCAAAGGTCGTGAGTTTTTGCTCATTACTCACAAATCACAAAAGATGACTGAAGTTTTCCACATTTACTCTGCAAGCAAATCGGCGATGCTCGCACAAATTTCCAAGTGACCACATTTCGTCTTTCACTTTTTTGAGATTTCGTGCTTATTAGTCATAAGATAAACAGGACCGAATGTTTACAGCTATTTTGCACATTTCTCAAATGAAAATATACGTTATGTAGTGGGCAGCACGACCTGGGGAATACATTTTTTCTTAATAGTACCAGCGATATGGGAATCACATAAAAGGACTTGGAGAGTAGAAGCCAAGCGTGTTTATCCTAACTTAATTATGGCGGACGTCACGGCGTGAGAGATTAATGTTTTTAATATACCTGTCAGTGAAGTAAAAGGTGAAGGATAAATTTTATCCCATTCAATAAATGAAAGCATGGGGCGCCAAAGATATTGATTGATTGATTGGGGAGATTCGGCCCCAGCCGGATATATCTTCCTTACTGATTTTCTTTGAATTTGACCGGCTACTTGGGAAAAGCCTCAGGCATGTAATACCTAAGAAGTAGTTTAGGCATTGAGGGTAGCAAAGGAGATGAAGATTTCAATATGTTCGAGTTGAAAGTGGCTGTATCAGGAAAGAAGGTAAAGGTCGCTCGCTACAAACACGTTGTTCCAAACACGTGTAGTGCAATTAAAGAAGGAGCAGTCGCTGCAGTGTGTTGTGTGTTATGAAGATAAGAATGCCGGGAAAGTGCAGTAGTTGTTGCTTGGGGACCCTCGACGGCATACTGCGAAAAGCTCACATGTTCATCGCCACAGATACTCTTAAGCCATAAAACCATAAGCCTTACTCCTGAACTACAGTAAGCAGTCTGGTTTATCAATTAACTTAAACGAAATTGTCGGTCCGTCTGTTTGCGTACGCGAAACGAACGTGGACCACGTTACCTACTTCACCTACCTTTTGCTAGATTAAGCTTTAAAATGTTTTTGTCCTTCAATCAGTTGTTACCCTTCTCCAAGTCCAAAAATCGGAAAAGAAAACTGTAATTGTACTCAGAAACACATACCATAGCGGATGCGATCTGGCAATCGACACACAATTATTTCTTCACTAAATTGAAAACTGCCCCAAAAACAATTATCTAAATAGTTTTACCGAACTTTTTTTCTGTATTACAAAACCGATTCTAATATCGTGGCCACACATAACGTGATCGAATTGATCAAAGTGATTTTTATCATTACTGTGCATAGCTGCGATTAAGAATTTTTGAGGTTAAGTAAAAAATATTTTTATAGTTGATATTCGAGAATTTTAATTATCGATGAAAATGACGTGAAATTTTTGCAACCAGTTCCGCTTACAGAATCGATTGTTTTTCAAGTTGAGGATGATTTTACGCTTAATTTGATCATAAAAATATTGTTTTTCAAATTCTCAATTTTAAGTCTTGTTTAAGCAAATAATATTCAAAAATAACAACAATTACGTGACAATGAAAAATTATTTAAAAAAAAAAAAGGAAATTAAACTCTAAATGCAACAACCAACCACACTTAACTGAACGAGCATGCAAGACTACCTATTGCATGCATATACATATATATATATATATATATATATATATATATATATATATATATATTATCAATTACCAGAACAATAGGTCTGAACAGTACAAACAGACATTTCGTGGACAATTTGGAATTCTTGTTAGGCTCTAAATCATTTCGAGAACGTTTAAATTATGATTTTATTTATTTATTTTTATTTATTCGTTACTTTTAATAATAATTGCTTTTATTGTACTTCACTAAATATGTAGACATAATAGATGTAAAAAAGAGAAAACTTTACGTGTAATACACACGTTTTACGAATATTTAAAAAAATTATTAACAACAAAAAAAAATTCATTTTGATAATGAAAACGCAATTGAACATGAAAATGAAAATTCTTTGTATTGTTTTGTTGTTGTATTAATAATTAATAATACATTTATAATAAACAAATACATGGGGGAATATGCACAGCATGCGTTTCGTAATGTCATTTGATGTAATAAGTCCTTGTGCGGGGCTTATTGGCCCAGATCCATCTACATGACATACTTCCGGTTAACTAATACAATAGCTAGTTAATGCATTCGCTTCGATATCATGTCAAACGAATTCCCAATTGTGCATGTCGGGGCGGTCTTGTAGATGGAAATCTATATATTTTTACTGACAGGTGCTTTAACTTTCCAAAAGGTCTATTAAATATAGAAGATTTCGCAACCCAATCACGTTAAAGTAGCCAGTAGCCAGTAGCCAGTAGCCAGTAGCCAGTAGCCAGTAGCCATGATCTTCTCTCCATCTATCTATCGAAATTATGAGTACAACCTTACGAATTTCGCCCATAAAAAGAGCGTTAAGGTCGCAAATTTCGATCTAAGACGCTACTGTGCATAGGGGTAGTACGGGCAACTTTATTTTTCTTGATTAATTCGAAGAATAGCGCTGTTAAGTAAGTAAATAGGGGATGCGCCCGTGATGCAGAGTATGCGAACCAATAACATCGACAGTAAAGTTGAATAGCCATGGTAGCACCATTTGGGGCGGTCAGCTAGACGTAGTGTATCATGATTTGCTCCGACCAACACTAAGGAGTGCCAAGTGCAATAATTGGCGTTGAGTTGCGACGAACGATGGGCGTGATATTCCAAAAGTCATGACGTCGTGAGTTTTCAGTAGAGCAGAGTTTTAGATCCCATGTAGCAAAACTAGCTCGGGAAACAGGACAACTTATTGTTTGCTCGAACAATGCTTAGATTCTTATGACGACAATCGAATATGAATTCTTTTGGGGAAAGTCGAAAACGACAAAACATTTTTTCGAAATGAACCTCGAAAATTGCCGGGCAGCTAAGAAAAAGCGGAAGCCAGCAATGGGCAATACTTTGTTTAGTCGGTTCGTTCATTTTGTTGCAAATTAAACTAACTTTTGGCCACGCCCAATACAATCAGTTTCAAATTTTTAAGTTATAAAAAAGGTGCACCTGTTTTTAAGGATTGTAGTCAAAGCAAATGAAACTAACACTGCGCCAGAAAGTTCTTCCTATCAGGCGTTCCATCAAATAACGAGCAAGAATAGTAAAAGATATCGACTGCAAATAGCTGCATACATCAAGCCGGTCGCTTTATATTTTTTGTCTTAGTCGAGGTCGAAAAATTGACGACAAAAAAGTTGAGCCATCGCGTAATATGTATGCATTTCCCACCACAGTGTAATTTGTGAATCGAAGGTCATATGCTCCTGCGTTGCAGAAAAGTGAAACCTGCCACTTAACTAACTCGGCACCATAGATTAAGCTCTCAAGGTAGTCAAAGTGAACGAACCGTCTAAAAAGCGATATGATTGCATGTGTATCTCGTACCAATCTGTAGATGGGCGCAAGCATTTATTGAAGCCGGAGCTACATTTTGTTATTATCGACATCTATTCATTTATTATTACTGGGTAACTAATATGGTCACCCGAATTAAGCGACACTCTTAAGATTAAAGGCTTCAATTAGGAAATTTGTAGAGAAAATCAATTATCAAAACTACAAGCTGTAAAGCGCAAGCAGCTTCAAGGTTTAACTACGAAGGACCGAACTTGAGTGTAAAGGGGAGAATATTAATCAGAAGCCAGTAGCGGCAGCAAAGGCAAAGTAACTGGGAAACCTTTCAGGTTTGAAGAATTAAGAGGGAACACAGGTGTGTTTATACACAGCTGCCTATAAAGTATGGTCGACGGTGTGGAGATTCGAACCCGTGACCACGGCCTTGATCGTAGGTAGAAACGCATAAGTCGATAAGGTCGTAGCATGGTATACAGATAATGCCAATGTTGACGAATCCCGATGACTTTCAGAGAGTACCCATCTTCAAGAGAAGTTTATCATAATTTTGTGAAATTTCGTCCATAAGTGTACAAGTTATAGAGTTTTTAGGGAAGTTACTGCCAGATTGCTGCTATGAACCTATCGACTGATGTGTTAGTTAAGATTTATGTAAGTAGATGTGCGCACCTTTCTCAAAAAAGCACTACAAGCCAATTTAGCTGAGAAGTTGTGAAAAATTTTTGGATGTGAGCAGCAACATCATCACATCGTGCTAGAATTCTTCAAATTGATAAAATCAATGATTTTATTAGAAAACTTCAAAAATGTTATTTCTGATCAAGTGGTGGTTGCATGGTTTTCATTCATATACCATTACGCTGAATTCATTCACTTATATGAATATATTGGTACAGTATATAAAAAATTTTGAACATCGCCATCATTATTTGCACAATATTTCATTGTCTACTTTATGTGCGTGTGTGTGTATATGTTTCTCTTTTATTAGTTATAGTTATCTGTTAATTAAACATTTACAAGCTTAGATATGTTTGTATATTTGTATATATGCATACATATATGTATATATGCATGTATGTATGTATATATGTATGTATGTCAGTCACTGTATACAAATACCACAATATATGAAATGTATAACATACATATGATTACATATATGTGTAAACATTACGTGACTAACATATTGTACACATACGTTAACTTTACTTTTTCTCGACTCTGTTGATTGCCTGCCTGCCTTAGTACGTCTTTCAAGTAAACATCGTTTTTTCTTTTTTTTTTTTTTTTTTTCACAATTTTTGAGAAGAGGAAGTAAATTTATCTTTAAAGAGATGCAGAAAGACCTGCAGCTAAAAAGAGATAAATATGAACGCAGAGAGCGAAAGAGAGAGAGCGAAAGAGAAAGATAGAAATAAAGAAAGAAAGAAAGAAAGAGAAATTTGTGAGAGTGTGTTAAGACACTTTAAAAGCGATTGCAGCAGCGATCAGTTGATTTAAAGGAAATTGAATTTTATTAATGCGTTTCCTGTCCTTCCGAGAGGTGCTCTCGAAAACACATTCCCGACATTTTGAAAGAATGCAAATATGTAAGCATGGGTATGTTCGTTTTCCATTTACTTCAAGCAAACGCACGTTATTTATGTAAATTGTACGTTTTTTTGTCCATAAAAGCGTAGGGTATTAAACGGTCGCTTATAATCGCCGTATGAGTGGTGGGGTATGTTCTCATTTGTTTATTGTAGTTTTAAGCATTTGCATGTGTGTGTGTGTGTGTGTTTTTTTTTTTTCCTTATTTTTTTATTTTTTGTATTTTTTTATTTGTATTTGTATTTGTTTAAAGTACACACTTATACATAAAGGCTGATAAGAAAACGCATTATTGTATACAATGTTCAAATGTGGTTTAAGTCCTATAGACTTTTTCTTCTTCATAAAATTCTCTCTTACCATTGTTCCTTTATTTTACTTATCACTTATAATATATTTTATATATATATTATTTCTCTTCATTTTTGTGATCGGTTCACTGTATAGATAATTTCGTTATTTTTCTTCTTTTTCTTTTTGTTTTTGAGTATATAATAAACAAATGAACAAACAAACCATGTAATAATAAGCAAATAAATACAAAACATGAGAGAGTTTCTTCATAACTGTCTAAACATTGCATAGTGCATGTGGTATCGCATGTAAAAAATATTTGGATCAACAGTGAGTTTTTGTATCCATCATTGCAGATATATTAAGTTTATTGCAACGCGTATGAATTAAGACCAGGATGCCGTTTTATAAATGGCATATTTTCCGCCTTTCAAAGGACAAGGCAATACAAGCGATTCGCAATCGTCATGTTCGCTTTTCTGTATATGTTTCTAGTGAACGAGTCCGCAAAGCAAACATCCTATCTCGTCCATCAAAGTTTAACTTAGGTTTAAACAGACATTAACTGGCGACGGGATTGGGGCATTTCAGTTCAAAATAGTCCTTGTCAGCTGAAATCAGAAAATTGCAATTTCGAAGTTGGATTGGGTGGAGAATTCCATATTTGACAAAAGTCAAAAGAGCGACTTCTGAAGATTTCGCCTTCTGGTGAAAAAATTCCATCTGACGTTGGAGTCCGGCGGGAGCAGATTTGCCTACGGGAAATCATTTTTTTATTCGCTTCGGTCTTTTAGTTTCGTATAATAATTCTAAACTAACTATTGTAGGGAACTAAAGCCTACGCGGATGGATATTTTAAATATGAATTCTTTTCAGCGGTGTGTTCGACATATTCTTCATAAACAAATGATAATGAATTCAATATTGAATATGTAGTGAAACAGATAGGCGTCGGTGTTTATAATTAACTTTCTAACTTAAGGGAGTATTACATATAGCGCGCCACTTCGGGCTTGTAATTATAAATTGTCTTGTGACAGGAGCCTTTATTCCGGCGAGCTTACCCCGACCGTAGGATAGAATCTCACAATAACCGTTTTCATTCAAAAGTTACAGCTGTTGACAACTCTATGCATTTAACTTCGAAATGCAAAGGTTACCTTCTCGCGCGTTTTGAATTCATCGCAGAGATTTCGGGCTTTCATGTTGCTCGAGAATAATGGTGGGTCCGCTGATATGATAATATTATGACTTCCTCATTTAAAAGGACTGTCTTTCAGCTACACGCAGCTGTGTATACTTTCACGCTAAAGCGTGTACTTCTGTGCCGACAAAAACACAATTTTCGGGGAACATTACTTCTCTTGATTAATTTGAAAGATAGTGATGGCAGATCTTTACGAGTATTGAAGAACGGATATGGTACTATATCCAAGGCAAAGTATCCCTGTTTGTTCCATTCAAGTGATATCAACACTACCAACAATAGTTGGTGCAGTTGCGAGAAGAAGTAGGCGAGATAGTCAAAAGTCATGGTATCGTGAGTCCTCCTTGTGAAAGAAATTGACCCCAAAAGGCAAAACTCTGTCGGAACATGTTTGCCCTTCTAACCAGGAATACCTGTTCTATCATCCTATTGCTTCCGCTTAGCACAGATTTCCATACGTAATCTATTGTTTCCTCTTATGACGATAACGAAATATGAGTCGTTTTAGGAACAGCCTTAAAAGACATGAAAATTAAAAATTGCCTGAATAAAGCTTCAAAGTTATGAGAAAAACTTTCACAACTTATTTGTGCACACGATATACAAGTTGTCGGGCTGGCATTGCAGAAAGTTTAAGTGAATCTTATGAGGGATTGCTATCACTACAGAAATCCGCACATTTTAACCCGATTATGCTTGAAGTTACTAAAAAATAGATTTTCGCAAGTTCCGCCAGCTCGAACTGTCTGCATGAAGAAGATTGCGCGTGAAAAACGTCGCATTATATAGAATATGGTCAAGAAAAACCAAAAGACATTTGGTTCTCGTAACAAACGTTAAACAAATCCTTCAAAAACTGTATATGAACAGGAAGACCTATGAAGAAGACGATTCAAGAAGGGTAAGTGAAGAGAGTGATCTGACTAACCTCATAAAACAGGAGTTGCCTTCAGCAAATTTCGTATTCTCTCTAGCCTACCTTCATGAGCCTACCTTCATGAGCATTAAAAAGCCGAAAAATTTCAAAGATATCCCTTCAACTGACTAGATCCACTGAAAGTAAAGGTTTTCATTTTTTATCGTATGGTATAATATGTATATATGTATTTACTAGTAGTGGTCAGCATACTAAACAAGCTTTGTAATTGTTCCATTCCGACCACCCAGAATTATGCGTGAATGTTACTTCTTACACACTTTCGTGACGCTCCCGTGACCCCGAGAAGCCTGTAATGCATCTGTAAAATACTTTACCCAGCAGAACTGTAGAGCATAACATTTGAATATTACACTTCTGAAAAAAAGTTACCTTCACTTTGTCAATATATCTGCGACCATATTTTATTGTTATTGAAAAAAGGCGCGAAGCTGCTGGTTGATCCATCGAAAAAGGCTTGCAGGGCAAAGGGTTAAAAGTAGAAATTTTGCACGCTCTCTTCAATTCATTTCGAGAACGAATGGATGCTTACAGCATTTGAAAATTGAAATCATTAAAAAAAAAAAACAGTTAAGATGTTTTCGTTAATACACAACTATACACAGCATACAGTAGCAATCATCCATAATACCTATGTACGAAAATTTCAATAGGAAGGTAATGTAAACATGGGTGGAGTTTCATTCATTCTTAAAATATGGATTGGGAAACTCATGATGTATTCCATCTTTAATTTTCAAGGTCCTTTATCTGCACAAGGAACAACGTGCTTTTTGCCCTTCTTTTAAAGGATGCATTATTATCGAGGAAGACGAAGTTTCGATAGAAAACATATATAAAATTCTTTTACCATCGGTGCGAAGGATTTCCCTTCATTGCAACATAATTTGTTGCTTTCGGAAACTTGTGTTGTATCAATTTTGCATCATCCGTCAGGATTCTGTAGCACTTCTTTCTATCCATTGAAATAGAGAAGAACACATGGGGCGCTTGGTGTTCACATGTTTAAAACTTGCAACAATGGAATAGATTGTTACTTATTGGCAGTAAAAATTAATTCGATCCGCTTTTTCCTGATCAAAAGTATATTTAATTTGGATCAAAATGAATGAACCGATTAATCAAAGTATTGTCCACTACTACTACTACTAGTACTACTAATACTACTAATACTACTACTACTACTATTACTACTACTACTACTACTACTTTTTTCCAACTGCCAGGCAGTTTACGTGTTCCATTCAAACCCGTGTTCATTGGACGTAATAATCTCTGCTGATAGAAGCGGAGAGGATACGGCATGCCTTGTTAGAGCTGCAAATATTTCCCGAGCTAGCTTTGCTGTATGGGGTCGAATTCCTTCCTATTGAAAATTTACGACGTGATGACTTTTGGAACGTTGCGCGTATCGTTTGTCGCAATCGCACCAATTATTGAACTTAGCATGCCTTAGTGATACTACGTAGCGCTGATCGGCGAAAATGGGGTCGCCATAGACCGTCAGCTTAATCGCCAACATGATTGGTAGTATCTATCACGATTATTTGGGCTTTGCATATTGTAGCCCATCCAGTGGTCCACATCACTCGTAAGAATTTAACAGCGCCATCCTTTGAATTAATCAGGCAAAAAACTGTATCTATTCAAAGGTCCAAGAAAGTATGGAGGACACGCTTAAATGCGATAGTTTATACAGTTGCGTATAGCTTAAAGGCACTGCTTTGAACAAACTCACAGATTTATGCAGCATTACTACTATAGTGCTATGAGAAGCGTTATATGGGAAGTGGATCGAAACATGTTGGTGTGTCAAATTTCTCCAAAATATCTCGAAACTTGCAACCTGTAGGTTGAATACAAGAAAAGAGCACCAACAGACCGATGGTCGGACATATCGGTAGAAAAGGTGGGTGTATCTCAAAACCTTCTGGGTGTTGCATACATCCGCATAAAGTTAATATACTCTTCTCCATCGCAGGTCGTATAGGATGTAAGGAAAAATTGCACACTTCCTTACGAAATACTTATGCGAACTTTTATACGTTAGTAATGAAATGATATCGATACACTTTCCAGTTTCGAATATGTACTTAAGGTAAAGTCTTCTTATACCCATTAATATGAACGATAGCAGAACTATATAAGATTTGTCACTGCGGTTGTAAATCGCAGAAAGGCGAATTAAAGAGCCCTGTGTAGAGATGCGTATCGAGAGTTGAATAAACTTCAAATGCAAAATATTTTAAAGCATCTTCATTCATCTGCATTCGACTTTCCAATAATGCTGAATTTCTGTCCGTCCATTGAGTGTTCTGTCGGATCGTTCATTTCTCAAATACTGGCCTTAACTAGATTTGTAAGACGAATATCAAAAACATAACCTGGATAAAAATACATTTTAAAAAAGCAATAATGTCAGTCCATCGGTTCGTTCATAGTTAGCTGGTGGCGTTGTTCATTATTTCGAATAGAGACACCGACACGAAGTAAAATACTCGAGGGGATACTGTTAGCTTAGCTAAAGCAATGGTTATTTTTTTTGTTTTTGGCGCTTACAGCGCACACGTCTCTATCGTCCTATAAACTCTCCCAGGGAAAATATAACAATTTTTAATATTTCCACACCTGTAAACGAAAATTCGATAGCAATTCCGAATAGTTGGCGCACAATAAAATGGCTTTCAAATGGCAGCGTGGCATCCGCCAGCAATCATAATTTCGCTGTGAAAACAGCGGCAGATATTCGGATACGTTTACTTTTTATTCCTATGTGCTACTCATACGTCATGTTACTCATCGACCTGTCACTTGTGTGATATGACTATCCATTCTATTTATTTATTGGAAAACCTTTAATAAGTCTATGGCCATTTTGAACCTAGGCAGCGACCATCTAAGATTAAAATCAATTTTCTATTTTTCCTCAAACGAGTCTAACATTTATGCTCATACTTCAGGATAGAGAATTCTCTGAAAATATTCGTGTGTACGCTGGTATTAAAAGAAGAAAAAGAAAAAATAAGGGCCAGATATATATATATATATATATATATATATATATAGGTATATATTTATATATAAGCGAAAAATGTTATTGTATTGGTGAGTGTAAGTACCGGTGCGATCGTTACACATATGCTTTACTTACGTATGTATGCAAAAGTCAACAAATGTGAATGATATCGTTGGCGTGGCAGTTTTTCGCGTAACCGATAGTATAGCGACACCAATAGCGAAAACAACAACAAAAGCAATATTATAAAAACAAAAAAAAACAAAAAAATATATAAAAAGAAAAAAAACCACTAACATCATACGTACGTACGTACGTACGTACGTACGTATATTGGATACAGTAGAATAAAACGTGCTTATAGTTACCTATATTTGTGTATGTGTGCATATACTTATTGTACTTTACTATATGATATTGTGGGGTTGCTTCAGTTGTGCTGCAGGTTGATTTTGTCATTCGTCGATCAGTAGAGCAAACGTTAACAACGTTTAGAAAATTAAAAGCGTGTTTAACATAAAAAGAAAATATATATTTTTTTAAGTTTGTTTTTTATTTCCATATATATATGTTCTTAAAAAACAGAAAATCACCGCGTTTTGCAGAATTGTTTGGTATTGTTGTTGTATGCAAATTCTGCGGCTGAGTTTTATGGCAATTGCGGTTATTTGACACGGTCTCAACTTGGTGCGTTTTTGTTGTTGCTTGTTGTTTGTTATTATTGTTTAGTTTTCAATGTTTAGCACTTTAGACTAAAGTGCTGATTCAACAATTTTATGCCTCAGTTCAAATAACTGGCAAAAAAAAACTGCATATATATATACATTTATTTATATATTTATATGCATATACATGCATATATATATATATATATATTTATAACTATAGATTTATATAAAAAAATAATTTGTTTGAATTTCTCAATTTTTGTCTCATAATCAATAATGGAAAACAAAAAAAAAAAAGACAAAAACAAAAAATTAATTAAAAAAAAAAGAACACTAAAAAAGTTTAATGAATGTATCTAGTGTTGAAACACGGCATAAAAACTTTTTTAATTAAAATAATTTATTTATTAATCCGGGAAAAAACACCAGTCAGGCTATTTACCCCGTGTTCTTAAACGTGTTTTCAAAAGATAATAAATCGTTTGCTTGTTTCTCTTTTTATTTTTATTCATTTTTTTTTCTTGTTTTTTTTTTTTTTTTTATAAAGAAAGGTAAGCTTGATATCAAATTTAGTTAAATATTTATATTGCAATTATTGATTTTCCTTTTCATCCTCTCTTACACATCATAATTTATAACACAACTGTTCAACATTTCATAAAATTGGGAATTTCGTCTAACAACAAATCATTTTTTTTAATTAAAAACTTCTTGTCCTTTAATTTCGTGCTGATCTCCTTATAAGCATCCAATCGTTATTATATCGGGAGGTAGGCTTCCCACAAGCAGTTGAGGTAACAAGTTGAGAGGGAGCGTATCGCATCCTGAATACAGAGGCAAATGTAAAGAATCCCTAATTTCTCTTAGGGATGAAACCAACATAGAAAACACTTACTTACTCTTTTGTCATTCACAAAGATACAGTAGATAGAACTCACTTTAATTTGCCGTAGTTTACTGGGAAAAACCAAATATTTATTGTTGAGCTACAGCGAAAGCGCGCAACAATTTTCAAAGTCCACTCTTCGTCTCTGATGGCCATACTACATACATTGTTACACTGCAAGTTATCTGCAATGCGTGAGCTTCAACGCAGTTTGGAATTCCTTGTCGGTCAAAATATAGTTTAGACGGTTATACGTATCATGAAATTTGGACATTTACGTATACAGTTTGGTTAAGAAAGCTTTATATATCTCTTCTCGGAGCAGCTCTACATGCATACATTAAGTTTTGTGCTATTTCTTTTTCTGCCTCGTGTAAGGAGTTTGTTTTACCGGGCATGTGCGTAAAATTGGAACTTACGGCCGTGGTTTTTGCAATTTCTTGAAACTAAAAACTTATAGGGTCAGGCACTCTGTCTTGTATGCCCATTTTAGTGACCGTTCATTCATGTCCTTTACGGCGTTACGCGTAGGGCGACAATATTAAAGTAATCTTGCCTAAAATATACCGCCTTCTCTACAGATATGTATAAGAGCTCGTTTTTTGAAACTTGGGAGAGACTGGATATTGGAGTAATCGCGCATGTGTAAATGCTGGCAAATGTTTTTGTTCAATTAGCTTCGAATGACGTGAACGATCTTAAAAAGCGAGCTCTTGGCTTAGCAAAAGTCTCAAAAAAGAATGCAGTGAACTGCCCGTTAGTTGAGTAGATAAGAGTCGCGCTGACCAAATCGGTAGTCGCGGTGGACCATAATTAATTGTAGCCAAAGTAAGTGCTCGGCGGGTAAAAGCGTAACAATTACTTATTGAGTGGACATTTTCGTACCACTAAACCATAGGCACTCCCTTATCACTTTTTCTTTCCTCACCTCTTTCTGACCGTGGCCGTGTCATACGTACACGTATAGGGGACATCGCCTAAGTGATTAGTCATATTAAAAGGATCTAAATAAAAACTTAAAAAATCTCGCTAATCTAAAAACAGAACTGAATATTTGTAATTAATTTTTTGGTTGGTTATGGTCCGCGCATGAACTTTTCTCTAATGGGAAGCATAATCTCGCAAACTCTTTCACTAAATAAATTAAAGGAATTAATGGCATGTATAATTTGGGAAAAGCTTCTACAAAATGTACTGATTGACAGATACGTCATACATTTGTCAACGATAAACTAATTGACATTACGTCGATTGCTTAACCGTAACTTCGAACGATGAACGATTTCTACTTCTGACTGTTGCAGACGGCAAATGACGTATCATAGTCATTTTTATATCCGAGATGTTAGCCTTCCCTTCCGAACGTCTAAAATGGAAAAAGTCTGTTGCTATAGAATTAGATGGTTGTATAAGACGCGCTTGTTTTCACTCGGAAGTCGTTAATGCCTTTTCGTGGATGTCGTAAGCGTAGCAATAAAAGTGGTACGGTTTATTCTGAAAACTAATAAAAATTATAATTTTGAATCTCTTGCTCTTATATATTAAATACATATATATTGTACTGTATGAGTCATTAAGTTACTATTGAGGGGGATTTTTTAATATTATAATGAAAACTTCTTGAACTATATAAGAGTGTGATCAGAAGTTGCGAACGAATCTGAACGAAATTTTAACACGCTATAATATAGTGTCTGCAGTTTATGTAGTACTGTAGCCTGTAGCGTTCTTGAATCAGTTTGGCTCATGTTTTTGCCAGTTTGCCAGTTTGAAGTCGATAGCTCCATTTTTGCACAAAAACAACTATTACGGGCAAACTAATTCGCAAGTGTAGCTATGAATGGAGATTATATTAGGTTTACGATTTTTCAGCTCAAGAATTAATAACTTTTTGATAAATAGAGTCGGCAGTTTTCTCTGAGAGAATGTACATTTAATACCAGTAACACTCCTTGAGTTTACCTATGAAAAATTGTAACAATTTCACGTTCGTGGGTACGTTCGCTTTGTCGAAATGCTTGCAACATCCCAAAGAAAGCCTCATTGATCTTATAAAATAATACATTATTCAATAAGTCTCCGGTCTGACACATATATGGTAACACCGTTGATCGAATTATATGACTTTTGAATAGTACTAATCTTCAAACTATAGGTGTCAATATTCCGGCTATTAGTCTCCATGCTGCTACAGGTGTTTAAGTGCGTCTACTGTTGATGGTCGTCTAAATCTAAGCAAAGTCTGAGCTTCGAGCTTCGATGATGCTGAACTCGCTCTCGAATTCAGCAGTCGTTCCAGAAAACATCAAAAAAGTGCACAGAATTATTTTTGCAAGGGTGCAAAGTGAAATTCCGTCTGATAGCTAAGACCCTAAAGATATCAAAAGGCAACTCATCCACTGTTCTTTATGAACATTTGTCCATGGGAAAGATGCATTCGACATGGGTGCCGCGATTACCCGCTATTGACTGTTGACAACAATGTATCGAATGTTCAGGCGACGATGCAGGAAACATGGATCCATCACTACAAAAAGTCGGCGGTCAGCCGGATGAGCAGCAAACGGTGCAAACCGTCAAAAAAGGAGTTTCGCTAAAATAACTGTAACCGATTGTTTGAAGGTTGATTCTCTCTACAAATCATTCTGGAGGGTGTTAACAGTGTTACCTATTACGTGGTTGTTAGGCCGTATACTCGTTGAGTGGTGTGATATTTAAAAAGTCAATCACTTTCTTTATATTCGGGTTACTGCTTAGCGCAGTGAGCGTAAAGCACTTCGGTGATTGGACATACTTCAAATTTAATACAAACTGAGTTGGAACATTTCAAACAAATCGAGCATAGTGTGCCATCAGCTTTTACATAAGGTTATTATTATGGAAGCACAGATGGGGAGCACCTTAGGCTAAAAATACATTTAATGATAACATAGTGATAACACAGTTTCCAGAACGTTGAAATAAATTAGATAAGGGGACTTAAATGGGTTCTTAATAATAATAAAAAAGGTAATAATAATAATAATAATAATAATAATAACAACAATTTGAACATAAATGTATTTAAAAATCTTTATTTATATATCAGTTTATCTTATCATAATTTTTTGATAAAACATAATTAAAAAAAACGCACAAGTGCTGTGTTTGCATAAACAATGTACAAAATAATTATTAACATAAACGTTCATTGTCATTAACTGTACAATGGAATTGTCAAAAAAATAAAAATCAAAAAAAAAAAAAAATCTATTGTCTTTAGCTAATTGGAGAGAAAAAATCGTCGTATCTACTCACTACTAATACCTTCGCAAAAGGAAGTCTTATTAAATTTTAACGTTTTTTTTTTTTTTTTATTTTTTTTTTTTTTTTTAATATTTTTTTTGGCTTACTGAACACATTAAAACAAATAAAAGGTCACATGGTAGTATGTACGCAAACAGTTATTGCATTGCGAATATAACATTTATGGCAACAAGTTGTTAGCCGGGTCGTTTCGTAGTTGTTGATAATGCAACAACCATGATAATAAAAAAAAAAGACATGTAAGAAATTATCATACGGGTCAGTGTTAAAGTTGATAAAGAACAACGTTTCAGACTAAAAAAAAAAACAAAACCAAAAACAAAAACAAACAAACATTTCAAAATGGTAGCTTTTTCAAATTAATTTATTAAAGACATTCGGTGAGAACCAACAGCAAAGATGGCCTCTTGCACAGATCTTTCATACGATTGCTGTGTTAATAACAACAATAATAATAATGATGATGACGGCCTTCGGCGGGATATTTATTAAAAGAATTTCGCTATGGTAGAGGCTGTCTACCTTATTGTTGAAAGTGTCGACGTTGGAAGTGTAGACGACCCTTGCGCTGCGGTCCTTAAAAAATGCCTCCGTCAATTGATTTGAATTGTCTTCTCTTAATTCGAATGTTAAGTTTTTTCTTTCATTGAATGAAAACTTTCCTTTGCGAATTTTCGCGTTCAACGGATTCAAAAGTTTAGCTGACTTGCTCTTGTTGTCGTTTCAGTCCGTGTCAACCCTATGCGTAACCGAGTAGTGTGTAGAGTGACTACCAGGTCATTGTTCCCGGGTCCAAATCTCAGTGTGATAGAGTTTACTTTGGTCGTAGCTGCGGTCATCACCTCGCTATTCCTTTTTTCCATCTCTTTTCCCACTTCTTTCTGATCGTCACCGCATTACACGAATGGTGACTGAGTGATTTGTCATATCAAAAAAAATTAACTTTGGATGGCGGATTAACTGATGCTTTAGCCTTCCCTTAACCCTTACCTTCTTTACCTTCTTTGTTTGCTTCGAGGATGGAGTAATCCAGGTTACACTTTTGCATGGTTTGACGCCTTGTCCATCATAATAAGATCAACTCATATTGATTATACAGTACAAGGATCGAGTTGTATGGCTGGAAGTTCAATTCCAGTTCACATAAAGTTTGACTCATTTCTCTTTCTCCTTTTTTTACAGTCCTTCCTAAAGAGAATTAAGGTTTTTTAAGCCCGCATAAGGTAACACTGTTAAAAAACATATCATTTTAAAGGATTTTGGGTAAATCGAAACTTGAACGTGACATATATGTGTACGTATGTAAAGTTTTATGTTATGTTATAGAGTTTTCGTGATTTCCACAAACCATAATGAAATTATTAACAAAAAAAAGAAAAAGATTTTAATGAATTATTTATTTATTGATTTTCTTTACTACGGCTTAGGTTTTTAGGTTTAGGTTTTTAGCTTTAACTCTAGTGGTCCATCTTTGATATTGCGCAAACATTGACCATCAAGATGGCCGTTTAGCTTTCGAACAGGATTCATGTGTTGGTTAGAAAATCTCTCGTATTTGATCAGAATTCGATGGACTCTGTACTTCTGCTTTATGCTGTTTTTTGAAGCTTAAATGTACTTTAGAAGGTAATGCATCGACGTTCAGAAGTTCAGAAGATATTCCTGCAATCTTTCCAAACGTCAATCGTTAGTCTTGAACAGCTATGGATTTTCAAAGGCCGTAAAGAATATCTTGACCCAAACGAAGCGAAATTAAACTAACAAACACCCTACTTAAATAGTTAAATAGCTTAGCATCTTAGGCCATAGAAGCAAATTAATTTGGGTTTTTTAAAATACGCCTTCGGAGGCATTGCATTTGTAAAAACGAAAAGATCGTTACGTCAATCATACCGCATTTTTATTTATAAAAAATAATTTTTATCCAATTTTACTAAAAACCACAAACACACAATGTGTATTTATAGCCGGGAATTAGAAAAATGTTTTCTTATTTATTGTATTTATTGCATTTACTAAAGGAGGTGCATTAAGTTCGTTGAGTATTCACAATACATACGTGCATGATACTGGAAGACTTTTAACCCTTTGCATTCCTTTGTCTGCTACATGTCGACATTGTGCTTCTTCCCATGTTGCCCCGAGTCGACCTAGAGTCGACATTAAGTTATTTGAAGTTTTTAATGCAAAAGTTGGTGCAGGTAAGCAGGAAAAGACAGCGTTAAGCTGTGCTCAGTAGCACGCATTGCTGAGTCAATTTAACCATCTTGGTCTCGCTCAAAATCATATTTATAAGCTACGAAAGCTTTGTCTAAAGCAACAGTCTACGCCCACTCCGTCAAGTGGTAGGATAATCTCAGTAAAAATTTATAATTTGAGCGTTTACCTCTCTCCTAACGCTATTTACTCAATGATTTTGTCAATATGTTGTTGCATTACCCTAAACGTTCTACTTTCCGAACGTGTTATTACGTTGAGCGGGGACCCGTTTGTGATGAACCTCACTTGTTTTGACTTCAACTTGAAAGTTCTTTCGCCAAAAGTGAGTCATAGCCTTCGAGAACATCATTCGTCTCTTTCTGCTTTACATCATTCATACACAAGCACCAACTTTTCAAAGGTAGACGAGTCGATGTAGGCTTTCCCGCATATTTTTATCCATTTAGAGCGCGAAAAGTAGACTATATCGCTGATCAATGTAAAAAGTAAATGTCTCCTATGCGAGTGACCCAGTGCTGGATGTGTGCCCGATCGGCAACTAATCATTATGCCTTTACGGAGTGGGTCTGTTTAAACCCTACTGAGATTTTGATTCGCGCATACCGATTTGGTGGTCGTGACTCGCCCATGGGGCAGGCGGAACATCTTTGTAGTGGATTTGGTTAAACAATAACCAATTCAATTTGTTAAAACCAGTACATTGCGGGAAGAATAACTTCCTAACTACTCAAACTCAAAGAATTCATCGCAACATTTTGTTCCTTTTTTAATACCGGTAAATGTCAACTGTACGGTTAAGTGGTTAAGAGTTGATATCACCTTACGATCTTTACATCTGCGTGAGGATGTGCCCTTGTACTAACAGCAAGGTTTATTAAATTTGTGCGGTTGTATGTAATATTCAGAAGGACTTAAGATAGATCCCCCTCTTTTTCCGATCGAGACATGTTGATTTTCTAAACTGATTTGAGCTTGTCCGTCAGGTGTCTGTGCCAGGTCAGGTTGTATCTACCTAATTTGAGACACTGGCATATGTTATTTCAAGGACGAACTCTATTGAATCGCATCATTTTTACGACATCTCATCATACAGCGCCAGATTTTTCAAAATTCCTTAAACGTAAAAAATTTGTAGAAATTCTTCGGTATTTCTTCTTATTAAGTTGAAATGAAGAAATTCGATCGGATCGTCCAATATATTTAAGCTTTCTCGCATACAATCGTTCCTACGAAACACAAGTCTTTATATAACAAAAGAGTCTAATTTTCAGTAGTTCTTTAATCGACTTCGGTCCGTAACATTAATTCGATTAGTTCGACATAAATGTTAACAGCAGTAGATTTGTATCAAGTACGACCATTTTTTCGACCCCACCTTCATAAGTTGTTCTCATGAAAAGCAAGCATTTTTAAGGCAACAAAGTCAGAATAATAATGTCTTGGGAAGAAAATTAGGTTTGCTCAACTTGGACAACGCCAGTTCAAGTATTGCGTCGTGGTAAAATTTTTACTATTTTATGGCCAAAATTTATAAAGAGTTGTACTAGGCGATGTAGTGTAGGGTATTTAATGGTTGGCCTTATCCTTTCGAGTACAACGTTTTCAGTCGTCTTTTGGATTTTCCTTGTTTCGACCTTAAAAGAAGCTTTTAACGTCAGAAAAGTGGCTAATATGTCGATCCATTACCAAAGGATGAGGATATAGGTTCATTCCATCAAAATGTCAACACCCAGAAGACAGTTTCAGAGATCCAATAAGATGTGCATATTCTTAATCAGCATAAATTCTGAAACGATCTGGGCGTGTTTGTCCGTTCGACTGTCTGTCCGTTTGTTAATGTGCTTGTGGCAAAATTACTCCTGATCGCCAAAATTAAGACACCGTCTTCAAATACATGTACAGTTTGTCACGCCCGTGCCCATGCCCCCGTCCATGGTGAAATTTCATTTTCTTCGGGTTTTTTTTTGTTTTCGAGATTAAGGTAACGCTTATGGAAGTTACGGCCACCGTCAAATATAATTTTCTTAGTTATGTGCGTGTGTGTGGGTGTGTTATGTGTTAGTTCTAAAATTTTACAAACAGAAAAAACTTCTCAGAATTAATGGAAGAAGTGGAAGTTGATAAGATAAACTTTGATAACCACCTTTCATATGAGTACAAATATAATGCATGCGTATAAATATAAACATGCGCTGTACATACGTCTTTGGTGCTTTTGTGACCGATAGATAAAAGCACCACTTTGAGTAGTAGAGTAGGTGATTTCATTATTTACATTGCGTCTAATGAATCATATTAACTGTTGGCGTTGTACAACGCAATCCTATATATAGAATTTTGTCCATAAACAAAACAAAAGACAGCGCGACAATTACGTATTTTTTGATAAAAACAAAATATTTTTCTGTCTCAATTTGTGATATCAAGATTGAATTTGATCTTATAAATTGAATTGAATTTTTATTTAGTGGTCGGCTGTCCCAGCTGTCTACTCTTGATTATGAAAAGCCTATCTTATCGTATGTCGTATATAGCTGCATCCGTAACCTAACGTGCAACTTGAAAAAAAAGGCCAGAATTTTAGCAGTAAGACAATGTACTCGTTTCATCTCCAAAAACATATCATTGCTTCATGTTTTTCGGGTCATTCTGATCTATAAATTAATTTACAGGGTTTGCTCTAACACGAATTTTTCTCACCGATTCCATTATGCCCGTTTCTAAGTCCCCAAATTTAATACACAAACTACTTGAATTAGTTTCTTTCATTTATCACTTGGATAGAAATTCGAGCAAGTCGACTATAACGCTTACTGTCATAATATTGGTTGCAACTTTGTTTTTGAAATAGAAAATTATGGTAAGATTGGAAGGGGGAGGGGGACTGTACTTTTAGTCGTAAACCTTCACAATGTAATGAATTAAATGGTTTTACAACAAGTTTCAAAATGAATTAATGACAAGATTTCACAGAAGCCAACTGAGTCCATAGTATGACAGTTGTTTTTATCATTCAGTTACACCTGAAGTATTCTTTACCCTACCTTCTTCTGCACCTTACTTATGTATAATTACTTGTTTGCCATATAGTTGCAGTATCTCATGGTTGACTGTGCAGGTACTTTGGGAGAAAATTTCTTCTGATCAAAGTCGAACTAATCGCTTTTTTTATCTGATGTACCCCTTTGGAGAACTATTGCTATGTGCATGTCAAAAATTTTATTTTGTTTTCGCGTAATTGAGTGATGGACAAAAAGAAGTGAAGAAAGGGAAAGGGATAACGAGGTGGTGGGCATGCACAATCGATTATCGACTGAGCAGTCACTGTAGCCGTGACTTCGAGGTTCTCGTCAAGGTTCTTGCCTCATACTCTGCATCGCTTTGAGCGTCCTTCGCCCGGTCTCTCTTCACTCTGCTGGCAGAGTGTATAGTGATGAACCCGCGTTTCATCTATTGGCGCAACATGTCGTATTATAAACATGTCCGTCCATTTGGCAGTCCGTCTGTGTAAATCTTGTCTGTTATAACTATTCTCTTGATCGCAAAAATTCAGATATTGGTTTGAAAACCCCTAAAAAATTCGTGTACATAAGTTGGGATTGAAAATGAGCCAAATCGGTTAAAGGACAGATTCGCAAATATTAATTTGCTTTAGCGACACATACGTATATATTGCAGTTCACCGTAGAAGCTAACTGTGCAACAATTAGATTTGTTTGAACTCGGCCGCGTTATCACCATCGGCTGTCTGTATGAATTGAAAGGATCAAGACGCTTGTAGGAAGTATTACATGTACACGCATGTAAACTTATCGTTTGTTATAGTTACTCTTATGGAAAATTTGTACATTCGTTTCATCTGATGTCCTGATCCTTATGTCACATTCACTTGATCAATTGTTTTTCCTGTTGGGCCTTTTATTCTTTTTGTTTTTATTTCTACTGTCATAGGCGTCGTTTGAAAACTATGTATATATTATAATGTGTATAAAATGTGTTTTTCGATAGTTCACTTGACGTATATAAGTGTTTGTGTTCGATGTAGCTCCACCAGCAAAAAATCGTGTTATTTATTATTATTTTAACTAATATTTATTTAAGGCACAAGTGTTTTTGGAGCGAAATGTATTATAAATATTTCTATGAAGTTATTTTTATATTTTAGCAAAACATATATTTATTTAATTTTTTTTTTTTTTTACAATTTTTGTCTGTTGTGCTGTTTTTTTAATTACAAGTAAAGTAATATGATGAATAATGTACTTAAAAAAAAACACATTATAGAGCAAAAAGAGAAGAGAGAAAATTTATATATATATATATATATATATTGGCTAGAAATAATTGTATAATATTTCACTCAATAAGTTCGTAGGATACATACATTTGTAAAATGACTATTGATGCGATACATATGGTTTTTAGATAGTGTTAGGACCAACATTAAAACGAAATATGTTCGAAGGTCAACATTTATATATCATCCTATCTCTAAACCTTGAACGAGCCGGGAAAGCACAATCGTGTGCATTTAATACGGGTACGTGACGATACGGGCATTGAAATCAATGAACGGGCCGACTGTTTAGTTAATAGGTGAATCCGAGGCATCATGATGAGATTTATACAATCTTTCGGTACAGCACATAAGTCACTGCAAGTAAAGAAGGCGCACTCTATGATTATTCACCGGCTTCTACACGGGCTATAAGTCCCTCAGGTATCATCTGAGAAACATAGAAGTCTCCAATACCAATTCATGGAAATTCTGCCTAGCGACAGGCGAAACGTTCCATCGTATTCTATGTGAGTGCGTGGCCATCTGCAGAATCAGACACCAAGTGTTTGGTGAACACTTCACAATGCCAGGCATGTTATGGTGCTCTCAACCAAAGAAGGCTGGCGGGATTCATAGGAATTTTAAAACTGGAGCGATAAGGGCATGCGCGAGTACAACTGATCTTTTAGCTCGCGGCACGGATTGCCCACACACAATAACAATAATGATAACAATAATAATTATATATGTCATCCTACGAACTTATTGAGTTACGTACTCAAAATAAAGGGTAAAGAATATTTATTTCTTATTGAATATTGCAGTAATCGCTTAGTTTATAGGACATATATATATCATATGTGCAAATGGCTAAGATCTTCTGATTTATATGAACACACATCTTTTCTCCACCTACCTATTCAATCCTAATTCAAATAAATACAAAGATTGGAGTAAGCGGATAAGAGTTTTCTGTTATTATTATTTTTTTTTTAAGTAAGAAAATGACTTGAGCGATTATAGGCAGCTGCGACATATTGTATAGATTTCCATTTGAAATTTTGTGATCGTGTATTTGACATATATGTAGCTTATCTCGCTTCTTTGAAGGATTCATTACCTATAGTAACTAAACATTTATCAGCTAATTGTATTTTATGGCCATTACGGAATTCTTTGCACGCAACAATATCCGAAATGCTATAATAATAATAATAATAATAATAATAATAATAATAATATCATAATATTGTTGAAACTGTAAACTTTATGCAGTCGCTGTTCCGTCGTCATTCGTCATTTAAAAATTTCAGAAAGCGTTTTTTACGTTATGTGTTGTTGTTGTTGTTGTTGTTTTTCTATTCCTAATTTACTTTTAAATAAATTATTTATTTTTATAGTTAAGGTGAAAAAGCAAATGAAACGAATAGCGAGCGTATGGTATGCCATTAAAATATTGAAATTAATTTCAATTTAAATTTACTGAAAAAATGTTAACCTAATCTCGGTTGTAAACCTTCTTTAGGTAAGCACAGCAGTTTATTATGTATTTTTATTCCTACATTTTCGTTTCTACATATATACTTACGTATGAACGCATGTGTGCATGTGTGTGTGTGTGTGTGTGTGTGTGTGTGTGTGTGTGTGTGTGTGAGTGTGTGCATATTTACTTGCACACATGAGCATTATTCTGCACAATGGCCTATGACGAACTAAATTTTCATGGTCTGACCGTAAGTGGTGCTAGTGGGTGATGTGGGATTCGTGTATTGGTCTCAACAAAAAAACAAAAAAAAAAACAAAAACAAAACATTTGTGTGCAATACATACAATATATATTACGTTGCGTTTTTAATTTGTGTTACGTTTATGTTTTTGGTTGTTAATATATTATTGTGTTGCTGTTTGTTTTTTTCGTTTTCATATATAATTATACTTTTAGAGTTTGATGCTTGAATGGTTTTGTTAAGTGGCACAGTTTTATTGTTGACATTTTATTCCCTATCGCTTCCCTGCCCCTCCTGTTTCTCTCTCTCTCTCTCGCTCTCTCTCTCTCTCTCTCTCTCTCTCTCTCCCCTCATGCTAGTCTGTCTGTCTGTCTGTCTGTTTGTCTGTCAGTCATTTTCTTTCCTTTTCCCTTTATACATTTGCACGCATGCGTTTTTCACTTATTTAAAATACGACTTCTCCGCGACGTCGAATTTAAACGAAACTACATGACATTTCTATTATGCATTCATAAGCGAAAAATATATTTTGTTTTATAATTCTTTGAAACCTGTCTATGCATTTATTCAATGATTACGAGTGTAATTATTTCCCATATATATATATGTATATATATATATATATTGTATATATTGCATATATATAGGTATATGCGTTTCTTATAAATATTTTCGTATATTAATTTTTTCATTCGACTTGCAACAAATACAAATACGCCTTTCACTAATTCCATATAAATTCCTAAGAGGTCGTTGAGGTTAGCAGCCCGTCTTCTCACACTACGCTATGCGATCTATTGTCTTACAACTTATTATTATTGAAATATCGGTCTCTACATTTAATAATTAATTATTTAGAATTGTAATTATCTGAAAGCCATTTTTATTTATTTCTTCCATAAAGAAATGAAGAGACAACAACAGCAACAGCAACAAGGTCGTTTCACAGTTTCATTAATTTCACCCCACACAAAACAAATTAACAAGTTATTAAGATGGGGATGAACGTCATTTTAGTTATCTTTAGAACCGTGGATTGTGGACTCGCTGTGTAGAGAGTAAGAGAGTTTTCACCTGTCGATAAATTATGCATATTGTGTACTATCTTCCGATCGTAAAAATGCTATCTAATACGCTTGCTGATTTAAATTACGATCGAGTTTACTCGACATCGGGAACCTTAAATCGGACTTCGACCCCGAAATTTCTTATACGAAGAATAAGCAAGTTGTTACAATAAGAACATATGCGGGTTGTCGAAAATTCATCATTGGAATAAAAATATAACTTTCTCGGTATATAGAGGCCTGACAAAAAGATATTCTTCATATAAATTACGAAAAACAAAAAAAAAACAAAAACGGGAAGCAATGTAGGTTATTAGGACGAATAAATTGTAAGACTATAGTCTAAGAGCACCAGCATCATGTAAGACTATCCGCTTTATTCAAAACTGTACCGCACTTGAGATTTGAGCCCGCGGCCATTGAGTTGTTCGTCGAGATCTTTCATGTTACTCGGCCACTCAAGCGGATAGCGCATTATGAACATTCGAAGTGAGTGTCGCGGTTGTTTGCTCGTGTTGTTTTCACTAACAACAATAACGTGCTGATGATCCAGGGCGCTGTTTGGCCCGCTCTGCGACAGTGGATGCAGCACGGGTTCATTCCAGGGTTCAGTCAGCCAAGTTGACAAATTTCATGTGATCAGGCATAAAATTTTTGAAGTTTTCGATTGCAATCATTGATTACATCAACTTAAAGAATTCTAGCGGAATGTGATGTGTGTGTTTACATCAAAAATTTTTAATAACATCTCAGCCCAATTTGCTCCCAATACTCTTATACCGGAGTATAACCGTAAAAGTAGAAAGCTGCACGCATCCTCAGTTAAGTCTTAACTAATAGAACAACCAATAAATTTGTAGTGCGAGGTGCCTTAGAATCGAAGTTCCAAAGGGATCAAAAATGTAGTTTCAGTAGAGCAAGAAGTAATATTGATAAAGTATTTGGATTTTTATACCCACCACTGTAAGATGGTGTATGTAATGTATGCAACACCCAAAAGGAAGCGTCAGAACTAAACAGCTTTTCTTCTTCTTTCGTCTTCTTTTTTTTTGGAAGACAAATTCGACTCAAGTTCGACGTGTTTCGGTGTGCTTGGCTATTCTTTGCTATCGAAAGAAGTGGATCAAGGAATCCGCATTAAATTTTGTGTGAAACAAAAATAAAGTGAAGTGCTGCAACCCATTTGAAATGTTGATTGTAGCACTTGGCGGATCTATTTTGGGGAAAAAAATGTGTACGAGTGTTACATGCTCTTCACAGAAGACCGAGAAGGTGTTAATGGTGATCCCCGGTCTGGACACCCCAACAGTGAAGAAAATTGCTATTTCGGCATATCGGTTGGCTTATGCCATGCAATTTTTTCAGATGTTTTGGGCATCAGACGTCATGGCTACTGCGCCATGATAACACGCCAAGCTATTGCTTGTTCATAATTTTTTGGGCAAAAGGCCCATGCAAGGACGGAGTTTTGCGACGAGTATGGAGATAAAGATCGCACCGCCGGAAGAACTCAAGGCCAAACTATTAAGCGCATATCATAAAGTGCTCCGATGATTGGAAAAAGTGCTGGCTTTAGTGTATTATTATGTCTAAGGCAAATTACTTTGAAGGGGACAAAATAGATATTGACGCATAAATAAATGTTTTTCGAGTAAAGTGAAAAGTGAATGCGTCTCGCGTTTTGTATATTGTCTAAAAAGAATTGAAACCTCAGGAACGTAATATTTTATGAATTATTTTATTTGTTCAATTTACACTCAAAAGCTAACCTTTTTAGATAGATTACGTATATGATAGTAATATCTATCTGTAACTATATGATAACCTTAAAAATCCGATCTAAAAGTGATCTTCTGTACACATTTTCTATATTAAGTTGAATCGTCAAAAGATTCGATATGTGGCATATACTTCATAATGTTCTTACCGCGTTTAACGTTAGTATAATAATTTTGTTTTTGTTACACAAAAAGAAAAAAAGCGACGTTAGTTAAGTTTATGACCAATAAAAGTTTATTACAGTTTTAAAAAATCTTATGTCAAGTCAGGCTTTTTGCTAATGTGCCATTTTTTCTTCTTCTCTTCTTCTTCTTCTTTTTGTGTATACTTATGCGTTTGTTTATTTTTAGCCCACTGAAAATCATGGTTCTTCTACGCTGGAAGATAGTTGGTGTTGGGAACCCGATAACTCCAAATCACCCGACAATGATCGCAGTTCAGAGACCTCGAGTGGTAATAGCCATGAAATGGTTAACATTACTTTGGAAGAGATACCTTTGGGTGCTTCGGCAAAATCTAGTAAAGCACGTTGTCATCGTTTGGGTACGGGGACGACAATTCAGAATGCTGAGCAGCATAAACGCCTGCAACATCTGGAGGAGGAAAACAAACAACTACACATGTCTCTGGAAGAGCTAGATAGCCAACATAATTTGGCCATGCAAAACGTATTGGAATTGAAAGCGAATTTACAAGAGCAACTCTCTAACATTAACAATAATTATGAAGGGTTGAAGAAAGACTATCAAGAGCAGTTCACAAGCTCTGAGCTAGAAATTGGTAAACTGCGTGAAAAAGTGGAAAGATTAGAAGGAGAGAAGCAAATGGCTTTAAGTGATAAGAGTAAGCTTGGTGAACGTTTAAAGAATTGTGAGCTAGAGTTGAAAGAAAGCTTGACCGGAATGTCTGATTTGCAAAAGTTACTCGATAAGAAATCCAATGAGAATGTTGAATTGATTAAACGGATCAGAGAAAGCGAAGAAAAGTGTAAGAAGACTATGGAAGACCATGGAAAGCTATTCAAAAAGTTTAATGATCTATCCAAAGAGTTTGAAGAATTCAAAATGAATGATAAAAAGACGTCAGGATCTTCAGCTAGTTCGTCCGAGAAACAAAGTGAAGACGAATTCATTGTGGTACGTGATGGTGACGATAACTCTCCCGATCCGGCTACGCCGCCTACGAAGGAAGAACTGAAAGATAAAATTGTTCAATTAGAGAACAAAGTTTCAGGTTTACTTTCAGAAAATGAAAGTCTAACGTTCAAGATTCAGGATCAGCAAAGAGCGAATGATTGCACTTCAAACAAATTAATTGAAAAACTCAAAGCTAAGGATGAAGAAAACGAGAATCTGGCTGAAGAGTTGCGTATGTTGGCCATAGGCAATGAAGAAAAACAGGAACAGCTTGTATCTTTGGAAGTAAAGATGGCCGAGTCCGTTTCAGCTTATGAAACTCTAGATGAAAAGAAATCAAAAATTTGCAACGAATTGCAACAAATAAAAGAATCTTTTAGTCAGCAAAATCATTTACTGGAAGCCGAAAATAAAAGTTTACAAAACGAATTGCAAAATTTGAAAATCTCTCAGGCTCGTATTAATGAATTGGAGCAAAGATTGCAAGCAATGACTTTGGAGAACCAACAGTTGAAGCTTAACGCCGAAGCTATTACTGAAACATCATTTAACCTTAACGAAGACATGGAGGAAAAGCTAAAATTATTAAGCGAAGAAAATGCTAATCTGAAATCGGAAATCTTAAGGATAACGGACTCAAACTTTAAACGAGCCATAGCCGAAGAGAAGCAAACAATAACTGATTTGGATGAAGACGAAGAAGAGCAAGAAGACGAATTGGATTTGTTGTATGATAAATGCAAAAATATCATAAAAGCGCAAAACTCTATTGGAGAACCGGCTCTAGAAGAAATGCAAAAACTGTATAACACACTGAGAGGTAAATTGGCGAAAGCGCATGATATAGAGAAAAATTTAACTCGGGTGTCAGATGAAATTCTTGATTTACAAGACAGCAAATTAGTTTGGGATCATGAAAAGAAAACATTGGAGGCGGACATTTCTCAGTACATATTACAGTGCGATGAACTTATGAAGAACAACGAAATTCTACTTAACGAGTTGGAGAATTACAAACGTCACAAATTGGAAACAATTTCGGAAAATAATGAAGAGAATATTGTGCAACTGGAAACGCAATTAGAAGAATGTAATAAATTAAATCTGACCTTAGAACAAGAATATAATGAGCTTCATAGGCGTATTGAGGAATTGGAAAAGGAGAAGCAACAACTTACCGAGAAATTAAGAGAAACTCAAATTCATAACGAGAAGTTCATGATTAAAGAGAAAGATCTAAATCTACAAATCGAGACCTTGGAATTAGAAAAATGCAATATATTGCTCGAGTTAAATGATATCAAAATGAATACCGACAAAGGATCGGAGCATCAAAGCACTTTGCAAGAATGTGAAGAGAAATGCCACGATTTGGAAAAACAACTTTCCGCTTTGGCTAAAGATCATGCCGATCTAGTAATTGCGTTGCAAACCCAGAAGGCAGCATTTGTTGACGCCATTAAGAAGCATGAGCAAACATTTACCGAAAAACAGTTGTTGGAAACCCAATGTAAAGAAATGCAAAAAACCCTATTCGATAATCAGGAAGAATCTAAGCGAGAGCTTATGGCTAAAGACATTGTGATTGAAAGTTTGAAACAAGATGGTAAAAGCTGGGCAAAAGAAATTGAAATTTTAACATCTGACAAGCGCTCCTTGAACGACAGAATTGACGAGCTGGATCAGCAATTGCTAGCGAGCGCTGACAAAGAACAAATTTTAAATTCCCAAATTGAAGTGTTAAGTAAACAGCAAATTTGTCCCGAAGAACTTGATCGTTTAAAGGCTGAAAAACGTAAAATCGAAGATCAGTTTCATAATCTGGAACAAGAGTTGAAAAACTCTAAAACCGAAATTCAAATGCTAAAGGAAATGTCGAGCGCCCATTCTCTGGGTGATGTCAATCAGGCCATTTCGCATGCAGAGCAAGATGCCAAACTATTGGACACAGCAGACATGCAAAAAAATTTGGAAACTTTAACATTTGAAAAACAAGAATTTATTAAGGCATTGCAACAAAAACATTCCGAAAATATGCAATACTATATGGAAATTCAACGTTTGACAATAGCTTTGCAGAAAGTACAACAGCAGCAGCAGCAAGAGAATGCGCATAAATCCTGTGATAAATGTCCCGCACTAGAAGCAACCGCCAATGAATTGAAAAAAGAACAAGAAAAACTGAAAGATCAAATAAATTTTCTTAAAGAAAAATCCGACATACTAACCACAAATTTATTAACTGAACAAACAAATCAGAAGCTAGTGCAACAAGAGAAAAATGACGTCTTAGAACAAAATGCTACTTTACGCAAAGATCTGGAACGTTTGCGCGCTCACCTACTGGAAATCGAAGATATGCATACGCAGGAGACGATGGAAATGCAAAATGAACTTGAAACTACAAAAGAAAGAATGTTAACATTGGAGGGAGAAGTATCTAAATCAAACAATGCATATACCTCGGCAAGGTAAGTAGCAATAATGTAGCAATACATAAAGGGTTTTGCAGTAATTGCGTTGGCAGTATGACAAGGGTATGATAATCGTTTCGGAGAGTATAGTACTTTAAATATTTATATAGAGATGTCGAGATCCGCTGATCGTTGCCATTATTTGGGCGAGGACTTTTAATTGACTCTTTATGTAATGTATTTATTATGTAGGGCGCAAGTTCGAATTTTTTGCACATTTTGGGATCATTGCATCATGGGTTTTCAAAGTTGATCTATTACATGCCAACAATTAATTAAAACTGATTTTTAACTTTAAACAGAAGCAGTAAAGAAACTATGGCCCGTAATGGCCACAACTAAATATCGTACATCACTTCGCTTAATACAATTATTAATGTGATATGCCGTTGTGTGGAAAGTGGTCGAAAGTTTGGTCATCATTTGGAATCATTTTTAAGCATAGTATTCGCTCTTAAGCAAAAACACGTGAGAGCTTACCAAAGTATCATCAAAATATTCCAAAAAATGCGACTTGTAGATTGAACACAAGAAAACAGGACAAACGGACAGACGGTAACACAAGCTTGGATCAGATTCAGAAAGTTATTCTGAATTGGTCGGTATAATAAAAGATAGATCTATCTCAAGTGCTTCTGGGTGGTGCGTACGTTCCCACTATATTAATGGGGCAAACGACTGCAAATGGATTGGGAAAGGTAGCAGAATAATTAATTATATTTGACGAGGCTATTACGCGTACTCTCAAGTATTAGAACAAAAAAAATATATATATAAATTGGAAGAACATCAAAAAAGGCGACACCGTAGCCATCCTCTTGGGGTTTATGCGGTACGCGGTACGCAGCATGACTTGTCCAAATATTACTTAATCTACATTCCTATATCTACAGTAGTACGCACGGCTCCTTTGAAATGTTGTTTCTTGTGTAAACGGCGAGTGGGTTGAGCGAAAAAGTGCACGTGTTTTGTGTTTCCCTAGGGAATGTAAGTTTTGACGATACTACACGACATGCTGGTAAAAAAAATTGAAAGTGGTTTGATTTGCGCTACGTGCCAGTTGGAGCGATATGTATGAGAGATATGTTTTCTTACCATCAAAAAGTTGTTGTTATTTCCCCTTCCTCGATCACTTTTCGGTCGATAGTGACTCTTTTGCTGTATCTGCTAAGGCTGCATGCGTTGAAAAATGACAAGAAAATATATAAATCTGTAGCCGAATCCACACCAAAGCCCATAAACTTAGTCCCAAACTTTTGAAATTTTGGTAGAAGCAATCAAAGCTTCGGAATCGCTGTCAGCCTCATATCTACTTGAAGGTTACCTTGATGAAGCTACGCTAACATATCCGTTCTTTGGAAATGCTTTTACCTGCGCATAAATACTTTCTAAACTTCTACTTGCATTAGGGCACTAGAGGGGGTAGCACTTAAAATGGCTGCAATTTCCCAGCTGCAAGTATTCTTGTCGTAGCGCTTTCAAGGAACAAATTTTTTGAGAATGGGAATTAATGAATTTTTTTACGCCTACCCTATCCAAATATCATATACACCTATATATAACCTGTTTAAAACATGAATACAGAATTCTTATGACGTCTCATAATATTGAATGTCCTCTGAAAGCTATATGTGTCGTGTCTTGACAGTGATTAAAAAAATCCCTGTACACTTCTATACTTGTAAATAAGAGTAGTTTCTCTCACACATGGTTTTCGTAATAAATAATTTCACAATTGGTGTGCATTAGAAAGAGGTTGACAAGAGGTTCCATTGTGTGTCTTAGCTGAGAGATGGCACTAACTTTATGACTTCATTGCATAAAATATGCATATTTTGCGTACTTATGGCTCTCGCTTACGTATTTGTTGTTGATGGATGAATGCTCGACATTCATTATCTGTAAATGCGTGAAGTATACGTGGCTGCATCATGTATGGATGCGTATGTGTATGCACATTCGAGAAAGAAATAAAAACTGTGACCAATTTAAACTACATATTAATGTAACTAATAAAACTAACTAACCATTACTCAGTCTAGACAAAGCAGCTGTGGAATGGAAACACACCTGTTTCAAGTTTTTGCAATTCTTCGAAAATTAATTGAAATTTTATCAGTTAATTATTTGAGAACGAGAACCGTGATAATTGGACTGTAGCTGTGAAACCAAATGAAATGCCTTTCGACCGTAGAGAAAAAAATCTGTTTTATTTAATTGATAAAGTGGGGAGAAATACAAACAAACTATGTCGTTAACTTTTAAAATTCTTATCGGCGTTAAATGTTGATTTTTAAGGTTTCTCGAAAAAGGAGGAAAACTATAAAAATTGTTGTTTTAATTAAATTTCATTCACCGGAACTTTTCCATTTAATGCTATAAAAATGGTTTGAAATTGTAGCATACGAGCCAATCAGCATGCTGAAACATTGCAGGCGCAATATGCTTTATTAGTCCAGCAGCGAGATGAGTTAGTCGCCAAGTTGAGTTTGGCTGAAGATCGCGAATCGAAAAATCAAGCGGCTCTTACTAATCTTCAATGTGCGTTAGAGCAATTTCAAAATGGTAAATAAATATTGGTATTGACAACTTGCAAGTGAGTAAAAGACTTGACGGCATCAAATCTAATTGAAAAAGTTTTTGCAAAACAAAAAAAAAAAAAGTGTTGTGTTAACTAAAAAAAAAAAAAAAAAAACGAATTACGAATTGTGTTGTAATGTGTTTTTTTATTTTTAGCATTAAAGGACTTTTATGCTGTTATGACTTTTGGCTTTTGGTTTTGCGCGAGTATTTATTTATCTACTTTTTCTCCTTAGATAAGGAAAACGACATCAAGTTGGCCACGCAACGTTTACGTAAAGAATTGCAGCAACACTTCGACAAAGAGAATGAGTTGCAAGCTGAAATGCAACAACTGCAGCAGCAATTGACCGAAGCCAATCAAGGCTTAAGGGCCGCCTCTAGGCTCTCGGATCAATTAGAAGCCAGCCAGCAAACGGTAGCAGTATTAAGAGAAGAGGGTATGTGTTGAACGTTTCATTTCGCTTTAATAATAACAAAAATTGTAAATAATGCATAGCACCCACCAAGTGAACTAACAAACTTCGCATCCAATTTTTGTTTTTTTTTTTTTTTTTCAATAAATTTTTCCTATTTATTTTAAAACAGAAAAGAGAAAAAGACGAGTCACAATATAAGCACTACTGCTCTTAATAATATATAGTACGCGGCACTAGATTTGTTTGTTTTTTTTTTTTTTTGTTGCTTTCGTGTAAACGAAAATTGTTATTAACAATGAAAAGCATGTTAACAGCGTTCACTCTCTCACTTTAAAGAAAAAAAGTGTACATTTTTTTTTTTTTTTTTTTTTTACAAAACGTATCAAATCACCATTTATATCATCACACAGTTATTTTTCTAAACGAAAGAATTCTTAAAAATAAATATCAGCTGGTAATTCTGGGATATTTATAACTCGGAATTTCAGTTGGTATAAATTTTTCTGAATTAATTTTTTACATCATTATTAAAATATATAACAAAAAAAGGCGAATTCTTGAAAAGAAACAAAAAAAAAAAAAAAAAAAAAAAATTTTATAAATTGTGCTTTGGAAGAAAGATGCAAAACTAATTTCTTACTTTTTTTACTTTATATTAATTTGGTATTTATTTTTATATATATATATATATATTTTTTTCATTTTCATTTATTATCATTTCTGCATAGTCTGTATCAGTTGAAAGTAACCTTGCTTTCGTCATAACAACACATGCATATATAGAACAGTTCAGCTTTACCATTAGCAACGAAAAAATCAAATCAAATTTTCGGTGATACCTGGAACATTCAGTTTTTAGCTGCAGCACTCATAACGGGGCAGGTTTTATAACAATTTTTATTTTATTTTTTTTCGATGCAAGAAACACTAATAGAAAAATCATATTCGAGGAGGTTATCAAATGTGCCTTTAAGTAGTGGAACAGGAAGGTATTTTGAGAGAAATATGTTTAAAAGATTGCAAAACCGGAGCCATTCTCGCGATGCTCTGCGACATAGGGCCTACATTGGTGCAAACCCAAATCAAAAACAAGAAAAAAGTCGTTTAATTACATACCAATAGCTAGAGAAGTGCGTAGATTTTCTTATTGGAAAATATTCATCTTAGCGTAATGGGCGAGTGCTAGAGTGAAAAAAATGGTAAAAAAAATGCTTACGTGCTACGTACTCGTCTCTGCGGAATATCATTTTAACGATACCGAAAACCAAATCGTATGGAAGGAATGAAAATTGCAGGACTTATTCGCCAGGCCCCGACTGTACAAAATTATATCTGGAAGAGAACGTGTTTGAAGTTTCAAGTGTCCGTATATTGCCCATAAAAGGTTATATTTAAAAGGCGAAATCTTCTAATCACGTCCACAATTGTCTTCTTATGTCGATTCAAAAAAATTGACATCTTCGATAAATTGTCAATGGCGTGTCAACCCTCTTAGCAAAAGCTGAATGCACTAATTAGAGTCAGCTTTCAATAAGCAATTGCGCAGACGCACTCGATCGAATTGTTCAAGCAAACGCTAACTATTCTTTGTCTATTGGTGATTTGCTCTCCCGCTTGCTCGCTCGCCTGCAGCGTAGAGACTGAGGGGTAATCTTTAGCCATAGCCATAAACACCTTCCCAATATGATGGACTAAGAAGGAGGGAACAGAGTAGTATTCATTTACCTAAACGCACAAAAGGGGGAGAAAAGCTGCAAGTCTAAAATGAAATAAAATGATGTAGTGTTGTTACATATATTGTAAATGTATACTTAAATCAGATCAAGACTAACTCCATTAAAATTTGTGTTTAAAATAACCTCATTTACGCTTTACGCTTCAACATTTATGTAATAAGCAACCATTTTAAATTGATTTGTGGTGAAGGGTAATCACAATTCGTGTTAAAGTCGACTTCATATCAATTTTGGAAAACCGTATAACTGCCTAAAAGACCGCATAAAGACTTGTCGTCATAGTTTTTTTTTATCGGTGCATATTCGCTCTGTTGGTGTATTACATCGTCCATTCATCTGTCTGTCTGTCGTCTGACTTCTGTCCATGTATCCTTGTGTTACCTTAGAGGTCGTAATCTTCGGGATATGTTTATGAAATTTCGCACACTGACGTACTTTGACTCAAAAACGAACGCTACCGGAAACGGTTCGGAGTGGTCCCATTTTTCGACCACTCCCCATATAACGCCTTATTTTGAAAAGTCCTGTTGTAAGAAAAAATACTGTAATTTTTAGAATTTCTCCGCATTCTGAGTTGATATGAAAAATTTTAATCGGATGGGGCAATTTTTTTGAACCCCTTGACATATGACCATTCCGCGGAAAACTACATTTTTATAGAATGGAAAGGCCAACAATTTTGATGAAAATTTGTTAATAACAATAATTTGATGTACAAATGAACTTAGACGAATTTGGACGAGGTAGGTCCATTTTTTTGATTCTAACGCATATAAGGGTTCTAATGAAATATAAGGTTCGTGGTGAAAATTGATTTATAATAGCAAATTGAGAAAGAAATTAAACTTATCGAAATTGGCCCAAGTAAAAGAAACAGACGTTGTTTTGATAACACCGCATATAAGGATTCTTAGGACATTTACACCCTTATATCGCAACAAGTTGTAATTGTTAATGATCTTTGATGGAAATTTGTTCGTCATAGTAATTTGACATAAAAATCAAGTGGACCAAATTTGAACCACATGCGTCTATTTCTTTCCATATTAGGTTTCTCATGAAATAGTAAGCCGTTCAGAAGGAGATTTAATTCTTAAGATTTTATGGCAAAAATTGGTCCATAGTAGCAATTTACCAAATACCTTAATGGTAGGAAATTTGGATCAGATAGGTCTATGTTTTAGACCCTCACATATATATCTCAGGTTTATTATGAAAGCAAGCCCTTATATGGAGGGGAAGTGTAGGAAGTTTCTCATTTTTTTTTGACCAAAACTGAGAAATAATAAAATTGTTAACAAGTAAATTAAGGATCACGCGGTGGGATGTTTTGGGCATTTTTCAATATTCGGGGCTTTCACAACAAGTATACCTTGGAATGAAGTTAACGTCTATTATCGAGTGACCAGTGAATAGCTATATTAGGCGAAGTGATGTAGGGTATCTCTTTATTGGTGTTTTAAGGGTACATTTAACTCCAATATTGACATATGTAAGAATTCACTTCGAATGATAAAAATATCAAATCTTAGTAGTTGTTTAGTCGGTGTTAGACCTTACTGACTTGATCGTTGAACGGCTGAACTATTACTTTGTGGCTGGTCACGTTAGACATTGAGAAACCTATATATTGTCCTACGAATTAATCGAGTGACATCTTATATTAACCCAATTAGAAGAATTCGCCCTGAATGCGTAATTACAGATGTTTTACATTCTTGCAATTTTTGTGGTGGTTGTTGTCTTAAATAACTTTGAAGTTATTGCAATTATTATTAGTTTGTGTGTTTTCACAATGTAAATATTAAAAAAAAAAAAAAAGAAATCATGTCACTTTAAAAGTAGAATAATAATCTGTTATGTGGAAAAGACGATGATATCTCCAAGCTATGATGATATCGTAAGATCTAAATGTTTAAGAGATCTCGTACATCATCATCATCAACATCATCATCATCATCATCATCCATTATATTTTTTTATCCATTCACCTCACCATATAAATAGAGAATTGAAGCACTTTCTAAATTCATTTATTTATAATTTCGGCTTAAATATTAAGTGTACAACTTATTGATGGTTAAATTCATTTTAATAAAAAAAAAAAGAAAAAAAAAGTTTTCCTTTCCCCTTATAATAAGAAATTTAAAACAACAAAAAAAAAAAAAAGGAAAG
>CCAG010007409.1:0-17058 GCA_001077435.1 Glossina morsitans morsitans | reverse complement strand
TTATATATATATATATGAATATATATATGTACAATTTTCTTTTAAATTTATTTAAATTATATTTTCATTTAATCAATTAATTATTGTTGTGTTGTCTATTTAAAATAACGTTTTTTTCTTTGAAACCGTACGCTGAAGCATGTTTTAATTTTATTATCATTTTGTTAAATTATATTTCCAAAAGAAAATTAACTTTTTTGTGTTTGTATATATATATATATATATATAGAAATGTACATATATGTATATACATATATATATGTATATGTATATGTATATGTATATGTATACATAATGTATGCTGATAAAATTGTGAAAGAATATTTTTTTTGTAATGCATTTTACTGGCAGAGTATTACTTAGGTACTGGTGTGACTTTGTAAGAAAATTTTCTTTCGAGAATAACAACAGCCAGTACTTATGTCATACTGTCCCGGTTTGAAATGCTCTGGCAACAGTCAATAAATCCGCATGAACCGAAAAATAATTAAGTAACAATGAAGAACAAAAAATAATTGCATAAAAAATCACGTGTGACGTTAAGTGAATGAGAATAACCAAAAAGATATATGCAATATATACATACGTTTTCTCGATTTCAATTTCCCTCTAAAAATACGATATTTATTGTTTATACAAATATTTTATATATTTTTATATATTTAGAAAATAAATTTTTTATTTATTTATAATATAGTCGATGCGTTAAAACAACACACCGCTAAACTGGAAGAAAAGCTTTCCAGCACCGAATCTAGTCAAACGGATAAAATTGAAAAAAGTCTTATTAAAAGTTTATTTATTGGTTACGTGGTTAGCGGTAATCCTAACGATAAACACCAGATATTACGTATGATATCCTCGCTTCTAGGCTTTACACAAAATGAAACCGATAAAGTTGGTCTTAATAAACAGACCAGCGGCTGGTTGGGCTCAATATTAGGCGGCGGTGGTGGTGGAGGAGCAGCAGTAGGAGGAGGAGGAGGAGGAGGAGGAGGAGGAGGAGGTAAAATTTAATGATATTTTTAAAATTTACATAAAAATTAATTATTACTTACTTGCCTTTCTTTCTTTTTTTTATTAATTTTTTTATAAAACTCTTAGCGTCGCATTCTAAGGAGAATTTAATGCAGGCTTTCGTTCAATTTTTGGAACAGGAATCCCGACCGAAGATGAATGCCCAACAAATGCCTAATTTATTAAATATCACAACTTCGTCATCATCGCGTCGTACATCGTCGTCTAGTAATCCGGGTTCTGCAATAAATACTTCCCCTACTTCGGCATCTTCGCCAGCTCCTGTACCTATACAACCTTCGCTCTTGAATTCAAATGTAATTGATGACTTCACGCCTACTCGCAACTCTAGTTCAATATTAAAAGATATTTTAAGTGATTCTTGATTATATTAATATATATATATATATATATATATATATATATATAAATATAAATATATATTTTTTCTTTTTTTCCCATGTATTTTGCGCGCATATGTCATCCATATTATGTATGAGTGTTTTGTTTTTGTAAATATTTTAAGATAATCTGTTTGTACACATGTTTTTTTTTCATATTTTATCTATGACTACTTTACATAATTAATATAAATAAAGCAACAAAAAAAAAAAAAAAGAAAAAAAATCGCAAGACAAAAAAAGAAAGAGAAAATAAGCTACAAACTATCTCCAGAGATATTTGATTTCTGAAGATGACACGTAATCGATAAATTTAGATCCTTATTCAGCAGCAATATTTCCCCCATACTTTGTACTTTGTTTTGCTTTATTTGCTCTATTGTGTAAATATAAGTAATTAAATAAATAAATTGAATTTATGCACAGAGCGTTTGCAGGGACGATTGTAATCACAAAATTTCTTATTATTGTTTCTCACCTAGAAGATTTTTACTGAAATATAAATGGAACGGGTGGATATTAGCTAGAGTCAGTGCAGGAGGCATACTAGGCTTACTTAATACTGATAATTCACAAAGTTTATCACCGTGATCGCCATGTCAGATATAAATTATTGTATTCCAAAAAGCAAAAGAAACCTTTTCATCTAAACTGTTATTACAGAAAATAAAAATTTCGTTTTATGTTCGACTTAATTCGACTTGAAAATAAAAAAGAGAATTAAAAAACCGGTTTTCGTTACGGCCTTATCGTGTCAATTGAATGAAGATGAATATTCCCGAATCCCCCGAGTCGGGTTTTCGATTTTCGAATTCGATTTACCGTATGGTGTATATATATCCTTGATTTGCAACAAATTCTAAGATGATTTAAGCATGTCCGTCTATCTGCTTCGTGTCTGTGGTAAACAGTTTCCCGGTCACGGAAGGAAGCAGTCTGCCTCAAATTTGGCAAAAGCAATGGAAATTCTTTGGTTGCTATTGAAATTGGGTCAAATCGACCAACGGGTACGCCCACAGTACAACATAACCTCTGTTCTTAAAAATTAAAAAAAATGATATCTTTACTCGATGCTTATAAACCACAACAGATATGACGATAAGAATTAGCATTTATATTCCATGGGTGATCCCGTAGCACTTGTACAAAAATGCTAAAATCTGCCACATCTACTCAATATTACAGAATACTACATTTCCCTTCTTTTGTCAAAATTTGTGCAGCATCTAGAAGGAAGCTTCAGAAACCCTACACAGCCTACATATTATTGATCAGCATCAAATATGAACCGTTTTATTAGATATTTGTCAACCCGTCTGTCCGTCTGTCTATTAATTGCTGTACTTATGGTCACAAAAATCGAGACACACGATATAAATTTCCAATTTTATTTTACAAAAATAGAAGAAATTAGCCACGCCCACCCAATATTATAGAGTATAAAAACTTGCCTTTTTAATCTCTTAGAATAACAATAATGGGTGAAACAGATTTGCTCGCAGTGGAATATAATTGTCTTACTAATTTTATTTAGGCTACAATCCCGTTAAATAATTGAAAGAAGCTTACCCTTCAAGTCTACTAATTGATAATTTCGTAGGGCTTAGGAATTATGTACTTACTTCAGAAATGCTTTTCGAATAATACACAAAACATTATTTTTAAGGACATTCATTATTAGTTATGCATGGACATATATACATATATGTATATACATATATATATTATGTTGTGTTTATGTTTTGACAATAGTTTCAAAGTACGAATACAAAACAGTTGAAATATACTTTCAATTTTTTTTTTGGTTCAAAGAAATTATTTTTTTTTTAACGCTATATAGAAATATCAATATTTTGATTTAATTTCTATTTAAACTGTCGTCATGAAAATGTTATTTATATGTAATGCGAAAAACTATTTAAATCGATTGATTCCGTGTGCAGTTGGTTGTTTATAGTCATTCTATGATATTTCTTAAAGATTCTGAATTTAAAATACAATTTCTTTTGCATAAATTTTTTTTAAAATAAGCATATAAAAACAAACACAAAGAGAAGAGAAGAAGAAGAAAACGAAACGAATTTTTAAGAATCTTTAATTTATCTTTCATTCTTTGCAATGTTTGTTTTATTCCTTTTCCTTTTCCCTTTTCTTTTAATTTAATTTTTATATTGGTTTTGTCTGTTTGCATATATACTAAGTGTAACTTTCTCGATTCATTATGGCGTGACCGTGTAAAGTAAAATTAATTAATTTGACATACAAAACTAAATAACAATAAATAGATTTATTTTTATTTCATTTTTTATAACGTTCTTTTTGTTTTTTGTTCTTTTTTATTTTTTTTATTATTCATTATTATTTTAATGCTATTTATAAAGCGTAGCATCGTAAAAATATTTATATGGCTTAATTTAAAATAACAGAGAACTGAAAAGCGTAAAGAATAAAAACAATAATATTAGTTATATAAATAATAGAAAATATACCTAAATTATTTACAGCTGTTTTGTTGTTTATTGTTCTCATTGTAAAATTATAAACATTTAGAAAATTTGTTTAATATGTAATATATAGTAGAAGAGATTCTCTAGCTTAAACAATCAATCGCAGCAAATGCACACTTGTGTCGTTAAAATTTAGAACAAAGAACAATTCTTGTTACATTCAATACAGGTATACGAGTGAAAATCGGTCATTTATTTTTATATATAAAAATATTTATTATATAATAATTTATTTTCTCGCTTTTCTTATTACAAGCCATTTTAGTCGATGTAAAGTTTATCAAAACCTACGTAAATACTCGCTTTCTTTAAATATATATGCAAATGTAACTATGTGGGTAACTAATGTTTCCTTTTATACTCGGAAAGATTTATCCCTATGATGACAGAAAACGAAAAACTTTTATTATACGTGAAAGAAATTTTTTGATAGTTGCGAAGAGCAGCAGTCGGATTAATCGGCTTGAGATTCCTTCATGAAAAAACCGAATTTTGTCAAATTCTTTTCTTCCTATTGTTATAAAAAATGTGAATTTCTGAAATGGGCAGATCTATTCGTTCGCTACACCACTGTCGCGTATATGTGACACAGGCGCTTCTTACCACAGCTCGACGCCACATATTTTTGTCTATTTTACTTTTTTCGAATGTTATATATATACATACATACATACATAAGATCTGCAATGGATGTTTTCACCAGGTGGATGTTTGGTACCGAACGGGTTAAAGAACGAAATACCGATACTATGTCCCAACTGCAATTTTTCGGTTAGGTATTGGATATAGAGTGATATTAACGGTGCTACTGTTTCGTTTGCTCTGTTTGAGTAGGCTTAGGTCATGAATAGGCTTTTAGTTGCCTTCGGCGATTCACCTTGTCAAAGTCGTAATATTTATTAAAGCATTCTAAGGGGTTCAACAGTGTGCACCAGCTATATAAAATTTTTTATAATAGATTTCTTGCCCTTTCCACGTTTATTTGCAGCATGACGGTTAGTGAAACATTGAGTGCAGTTAGAGAGAGAACCAAGTTATTTCCAAAAGCATACAATTACAAGAAATAAAGAGACGTCCCTGCAAAACGTTATACAATGATGTTATGACTCGATATTATGGACTACGTGCAGTTTTTAGCAATTCTGTTGTCGAAAAACTGAAGTTGTATTTGAAAGCGCTAATCCATGTCGAAGAAGATAACGGCCACCATCGCAAAGTCATTCTCAGCGGTCTCAAGGCATTACATGTGTCCATGATGTACTAGTATGTCCAAAAAGTAAGATCAAGGTCTTGGCTCACCTTCTGCATGATCGTTTGTTTCCGGATCGTCTGCGTAGATCCAAGTCTGATCTCACGTAATAGTGTGTTTTATCAGCGATCGATAATCCGAAGTCATCTCCTCACAGATTTTCATGCGACGCTTCTTTTCAAAGAAATTGATTTTGATACCAATAGAGATCTAAAGCATTTCAGGCCTAAGACATTTCTTAAAATATTGTTGACAGATCGTTTTGAAATGCTAACAGCATCAGCAAGATCCCTAATTGTTAATCGGCGATTTTCAAGTACCAAATCTTTGATTTCTATGACCATCACCGTGACCTTCGTCATTCCAAAATCTGACACAATACTTATTGTGTCTTAAAAAACCAAGCCCATCTGTAACACTAGTGATGTTTACGACGTGAAATTTGACATAGACGTCTGCGATAGTGCTAGCAATTTGTTCACCTTCCTTTTGATCACAGTATTATGTACATATTTTTACCCGCTACCGAAAGGTGAAGGTATATTCACTTTCTCAAAACGTTTGCAACACCCAGAAGGAAGTCTCAAAGGCTCCGTAAGAATATATATTTATGTTTAGTATTAAATTTTAAATCGATTTAAGCTTTCGCGTTTGTATTGAAAACCAAGTAATACAAGAATTGGAGTGGGGTCCAAGAAATAGACCCTTTTGGTTCAAATTTCGTGCACTTAGTTTTCCTGTCAAACTACTATCATAAACAAAATGCCGTCATAAGATATTAACAATTACACCTTTTTGGCATACAAGGGCGTACATTTCCTGAGAATCCTTATATGCGGTCGTATCCAAACAACGTCTGTTTTATTTATAAGGGCCAAATTCGGTAAGTTTGATTTCTTTGTCAATTTACTATTGTGAGTCAATTTACACCATGTGATGTTGAAAATTAGACACATTTGCATATAAGGCCTTATTTTTCATTAGAAGCCTTATATGGATTGGGATCAAAAAAGTAGACCTACCTGGTCCAAATTCGGTAAAGTTAACCTTTACGTCAAATTATTATTATGAACAAATTTTTACACAAATTTAGAATCACTTACTGAATCGATCGGTACAATAAAAGGTCGGTCTATTTTAAGGCTGTCTGGGTTTTACATATGTACGCACAAAATCAATATAGCCTGTGCCACAACTGATGTAGGATATAAAAAGAAAAAAAACTTAAAAATGGAAAGGGTGATTATCGCAAATGTAGATAGGATTTCTGTCTGTCCGTTTGTAATTTGTCAAACATTGCAATCCTTGTCTGTTGAAATGTTGTACACCTTTTGCAGCAATATATACCTTACGGGATGGTAACCTAGGATAAAATATGGGCGTGATTTCCTTATAAACATTCCCGCAATAACTGAAAAGCGATAATAAGCCAGAAGATAACAAAGCGTTTTTATGCATTTTCACCATCTACGCACTACTTACAGGGGACATCGATTTGAAATTTAGCAAGGAACTGTAATCAATAAGAAAATATAATTTAGATGGTGGGTGGATATTTAAACTGCTGTTCTAAAACAAATCTAACTGCTTGTTGTTTTTTTTTTGTTTGTATATTATTTTCTTTCTTTGAGCTCAGCTTTTATCTTTTGTTTATTTGTTTCTTGTAATTTAATTTTTTTTCTTTATATACCTATACATCTGTATTGTACCACATTTTACACGCGATCTAAGAAAGGTTTAATCCTCATTACAAATTTAAATAAAAAAGTTTACCGACTATAATGGTTTTTCACTTGCTTTCATACTTACACATAAAGGACATGAAGCAAATGTGTGCGCGAATATGTAATGATTACAGACACTTAAAAAAAAAAAAAACATTTATTTTTACAAATCTTATTTTTAATTATTATACGGGTAATTACTTCCACAAAGGTTCAGAAATCAATACTTATTTCTCTTTTTCGACTTTCTCTCTCTTCGACTCACCATCACAGGACATAGGAGTGAAAAGTTCTCTAAATCCCGTAAATTCCGATAACGCGCCATATTAAGTGAAAGATATACACACACACACACATACATATATATATATATAGGATTTGTAGCGCTCGATTGTGGCATTCACTTGATTGCCTGATTTACAAGCACGCACACAACACAATAAGTAATAATCTGTACAACTATTTCCCGGAGTCCCGCTTTATCTATCCAATGGTTCGCATTTTCAATTTTTGACATTCTAGTTTCGCGATGATGGTGGGTAACAAAGAGATTTCTCGTGAAACGCATATGACTTGCGCTCTTCGTCCAATTTAATCCCTGACTAGCTTTCTTAATAAAAATTTTCTCGCTACACTTTTACACGTCATCATTGTTTGCTATCTTTTTAAAATGCGCAACAATTTTAGTGCGTTTGTTAGATCTTCTAACACAGACAGGTTTTGTGAGTGCTTCGTATAAGTGATTGTTGAAAAGTAAAGAAAAGAAAACGAAATTACAAATTACAATCTTTTACCTATTGGACTGCAGCAAAAAGAACCTGGGCTCAATATATTTTCTTGAAATTACTTATATGTTAAAATCTTTATTCGCTCATCTTCGGGATGAGGGACGCTCGAACGTGCTTAAAATGTTTAGTCCGTGTAAGGTGAGTGTTGTCGTCCCTTCTTAGCTATGTTGTCAAAGTCTTCGTACTTCCTTTTTTCTTGTTGTTGGTTTTTAATTTTTAATTTTTTTTTTTTAATATTTGTTTACTTTTTTTTTATAATAGGTACTGCGTAAAAAGTATAACTTTCAGGTAAACTTAAAGTACATACATAGGTACACTGTATGGCAAGCAGTGGATACTCAAAAAGGTTGGCTTTAAAAAGTGTGAGGTTAACTGTTGTTGTTGTTGTTGTTGTTGTTGTTGTTGTTATACTATGTGAATTCTGGTCCATAACAATACAATAAATGTGCTTTTCTGGATAAATGCAATGAAACCTTGTTTGCCTTTCTCTAAAACTATGATTGTTACTGGATTCTATTTCCTTTCCTATCGTCTCAGTCGTTCATTTTGGAAAACATTTATACTTAATCACAATGGAGAGACTAACATTTAACAAATTTTAGCCTTGATTTTAAATTTATTATTAAAAATTTTTCTTGTTTTTTTTTTTTTTTTTTGCTTTTCTTAATCCTTTGGCAAAATATATAAAAAAAACAAGAACTTCTCTTTTTTGAGCGTCTTTGGAGAAATCTATCAACACTTTTATGTGACGAATTCTAGTTGATTTGCTATTTTCATGTGCTTCACTTATTAACCCAATAAACCATTTTGTTTGTGGTTGAGATTTTCAACTAAGGAATTTCTATGCTCTTCTGCCTCTTCATCGTCGCCTAACAAATCGGGCTTTCTTAGTGTAAATAAGTATACTTCCATATTATCTTTACCTTTAACATAGACACTGCCTCTAGGCTCAAATTGATACTTTGTTTCTAGAAAACTGAAACACTCTTTACCGATTTGTATACGGTTCGCTACGCCTGTCGAGTCCATACGTGAGGCGACATTAACTGCATCGCCCCAAATGTCATAGTGGAGTTTACTAGTGCCTATGACGCCAGCCGTTACATCACCCACATTAAAGCCGATGCGTAAGATTAAATTAAATTCTAACAGATCTTTGTTGAATGCATCTACAACATCTTGCATGGCTATGGAGAATTCCATCAAAGCATGGATATGTTCGTTACTTTCGCCCCGATAAGAGGGATCTAGGCCACTAGCGGCCATAAATGTTGAACCGATGGTTTTTATTTTTTCAACACACTTGAATTCGGGTCGTGATAGCAGTTCATCGAAATCGCCTATCAATTCATTAAGAACACGTAAATACTCTTTGCCACCCAAATAACTTTCATCATACATTTCGTTAAAGTTAACAATCGAAGCGAAAATTATGGCCACGTTATGATGATTTTCCGAATATTTGGCGGTATTTTTTAATTGTTCGGCAACATGTTTCGGTATAATATTATGTAGCAGCATGTCCGCTTGATTTTTCATATTTTGTACTCGGATTTTGTCTTGGTTGGCCACCGCGTTACCGTAGAAAGTGAGACGATAACCGATTTCGAACTCCCGATTCAGAAACCAAACAAGCACTAAAATTAAAAACAAATCCAAATAGATTTCAACGTGATAGTCATGGAACCATTTAATTTCCTCTATAAGGAATGTGGCAATTTCTCGCGATGTTATCGGTGTCTTGGTTGAATTCAAGATTCCAGATTCTTCAGTTGTATCGGAACGATTCGAATAGACTACCAATTGAGATACAGCAATAGCGACGAAACAGAGAGCTGCAAAGAACGCCAATATGTTGCGCATCCAACAATTAAGTTGAGTGAAATTGCAAAAGTGCACTATGCAAACAAAGATAAGAAAGCCATAATGGTATTCAAAAGCTTCCAATTGGTTTAAGTCAAGTAATAGAAAGTTTGCTATTATTAAAATAACCGGCATGGCCATAAGTACGGCCAGGCATATGTGCCAAGGATACCAGCTTGAGATGGATTCAAATAAGCGATCGGCACATGATACGGAATTGTTAGCTTTGCTTCGTGCTTGTGCAGAATGTCGTCGGCACATTTGTCGTGTAAATAGGAACAAAGCAAATGTTTGGATGGCTGTAAAACAAGTAAAAAGCGAAACCCATAGACGAAAACTGGGTGTGACAGTGTTCGGGGTCATCAAAAAGAGAGAAATGGATATGCAAAGGTACACAGCGAGACCAACAAATATATCGATGTATGTGTTGTAACGAGGTGTAGCCAACGTGGGTGGACCTTCTGTTTCATTTTCATTACCGAAGCGATGAGCTTTAGAGCGAAAGTCTCTTTCCATTTGGCGGGATTTGAAGTAAAGGCTAAATTTCTTAAGCGGTGGTTTGACTAGATAACTTCGTTGAGACTTCGCATTGTCTCGTACGCATCTAATAAGTTGCAGATCAGATTGTTTGCGCAACTGCTGTAGGCAAGCAGCTAAAGGATCGGCCACTTGTGGTGTTGGCTGAGGTATTGGAGGAAGAGGTACATGTGGCAATATAGCGGCTTCACCTAGGTTAGATATGCTCGATGTTGAGCTGGTAAAATACCCTGAAACTCGATGTTGACTTATAGTGGTGGTTTGGTTGAGTGCATAAATTTGTTGTTGTATAGAGGATCTTCGTGAATTGCTCTTGATGCCCGAATCTTTTCGTGAAGTGGCTGATGGGCAGATGCTTAGACCATCAGGCCATACGCTTGAGTTACGAGAATGCGTTGGTTGGAAAGGTGTAACTGTGTCTGGCACTGTTGTTGACTGATTGGCAGGTAAAGATTCAACGCGACTTGCATTCAGAGTAAAAGCTCTTTGTCTGGGTACTGGTGAAGATTCAGATGGTCCACTGTAGCCACATTTTGATCTAGAACTGCCGGAACGACCAAATGGCGAAATATCACTGCGCGATTGACTTATGTAGGAGCGTATGTCAATGACGTCATCAAACATAGAATATTGGCCTGGCGAGCAAGAGCTGTTATCAGGAGAACGGCTCGCATTTGCAACAGTTGTGCAGCCAACATTATGCGTTCCGGGTTTTTGTGGAATTTCTAGCATATTCGAATTCGGTTTACTTATCTCTACCGGTGCCGAAAGTTGTTGATTATTGGGCTCAATAAATGCTACTGTTTCTTCGATATTGTTGATCGGTTTCGTAGGAGAAGCATTCATAAGACTGATACTGACCTCTGGGTTATGAGTCTTTTCTGCCGGCTTAGTTATATCTTCGAGCTTTCTAAGAAATTTAGGAACTTTCCAAACTTTTAGACGAATTTTAGGTCGTATGGGTGTAACGGCAGCATGACATTTACTTGTGCCGTTACCAATAATTATGTCATCATTGATCGGTTCTTCGCCATCTATTTGTTCTTTATCTAAACTCTCCGGTAAACTTTTTGTGGTTATAATAATCTTTGGTCGTTCACGCATTACAATCACTGGTGGTACGCCTGAAACTGCGGGATGTGTAATACCACGCTCTACATCAGGCTCTTTCGTTTGCGATTTTTTGCGTATTTTCATGCTTAGCGAAGTAAGTCTTGGCCTTAAAGAGAGTACCGGAGAAGGATTCAAAGAAGATGATAATTGACCCACTGGGGATGCTGGAGGAACATTTGGCTGAATTACAGATATATTAGTAGCACTCTGCGATAAGGACATGGGTTGACCGGGCAAACCGGGCAAGAGCAAGTGGCTATTTGATGAATTGGCTTGTATACTCGGACTTATACTATTCGCCCGCGATACATCTTTTCGACGACCTACCACGAAATAAGTACGGTGTCCTGAAATTATAGAAATAATTTAAACATCTTAAAAATCATAAATCAGTTAAAAGTACCGAAGACCTCTTCGCCTTCTTCTAAGAAGTACGCCTCTCCTAAAAAACTAGCAGTCTCTTCTGATATGTGAACCTGTTCTGGTTTGCCAGATGATTCCATTCTGCGATTAAAATAAATTATATCTAATTGATTTTAGGATGAAAAAATATTATGTGTATTTACTTATTGGCTAAGGTAACATCATTACTCCAAACATCGAATTTGACCCGTCTAGTCCCTACAATACCACATAGCACTGTGCCAGTATGAACTCCTACTCGCATTTTCACACCTTCATGTCTTTGAGCATCAAAGCAACGCATAGCGTCTATCATTCCCAAGCCCATTTCAACGCAGCACACAGCATGATCAAGCCGTGGTTCTGGGCATCCAGATACACAATAATAACAATCGCCTAATGTTGAAATCTTCTCGCAGCCATTCAAGCTGCACAAGTCATCGAATCGTTCAAAGAGATCATTCAAAATTTCAACCAACTGCTCAGCAGTTTTAGTCGAAGACATTCGGGTGAAGCCTACAATATCAGCAAAAAGAATGCTTACATTTTCCATGCTGTGCATATGAAATGGTCGGAACAGAGATTTGACGTCATTCGAGGCTCGAGGTTTCATATGCGATTCGCGCCTCAACGCACATTCATTACTACCGTCGATGCCACCTTCATTTAATAGCATATCAGCCACTTTTGGAGGCATTACCGAATGGATCATTTTCTCTTTAAGTTGCTTCTCCATTTCCAGTTGGCGGCGCACTAATAGGTTTTGCCCAACTTTCATAAAGGTGCCGCGCATGCGCACTAAATTCATAATTAAAACGTGCAAACCCACCAAATGTACGCATAAATGGCATAAAATTCGTAACGTTAGTATTTTGTAACTGAATTCGGAGGAATGGCCGTGAACAGCATGATTGGCCACTACCACGTGAGTAACGATCTCAAATAACACCGTATAAGTGACAGCAATTGAAGCACTCAGCCATAATTTCATAGGTAGAGCGGTGTAAATAAGTAAAACGATCTCTAAACATATGGCAAAATGACCCAAAGGACTGAAAGCTCTTTTAGTGCAGGTAAGAAAAATTAATGAGGCAGCACATAAGATGGCAGCTGTTGTAGCCGATGTGGCTATATGGTGAGCTCGATATATATCCCAATGAGTAAAACACATCGCCATAATGATAAATAGCGACAACAGGGAAAAGGAACTTGAGATAGGACGCCATAAAACCTCAGAACCACCATCTATCAGAAAATAAAGAAACCAAACTATCGAACATAGTAAAATGTAGTAAAGGCTAAATCTGAAAAGATAAGGAAAAATTTCATCAAATTACACAATAAATAATTGCATTTCAATAATTCGTTCGAATATATATCTACGAAAGTGTGTTGAATAGTCAGTCAGTCAATCCTTAGATGGCCTTTAGTTAGTTCTCTCTCATGATATATACATTTATATATAACATATATAACATAGGTAAGTCAATGTCGAAATGACAATCGAATTATTGGTACATCGTGAGTGCAGGAAATAACGCTATTCCTGAAAACTTATTGTTCAAGGCATTTTTGTTATCCCACAATTTGTGGCTGGAAGAGAACTTTGAATTACTTTCAAGTAACTCAGCAACTTTGACAACGTAATTACGACAACGACTAAGTTAAACTAATGGGCTGAAGAGTAAATCGGCCGACTTGCGACTTTGGTTTCTTTTATTGTAGCAGTAAACAGGAAATGTAAACAAAAAATATTTCTCTTTTGTAGCACTCTGGAAGGAGAGATTCGAATTTTGTTTAATGAAAAGTATGTTTACACATCTTCAGTTCCTATATCTTAGGGCTATCATTAGCTTTATGTTAAACGTTGGATGCGTTATATGATCTTTAAATTTGATATGAGAATTTCATTTTTTAGTTATATTTATTTACCTATATCTCATGCGTATATGTGGAAAAACACTAGTTTTAAATTGTCCCTCTAGCACGGGCGAATCAAATTTCGGATCTAGCCATGAACTAGAGGCGGCTCGCTCGAATGCCACCGGCAACATAACGCTACAACAGGAATGACGGCGACCCGTTTGACTTAAATACGATTGTATGTGTGGTGCGAGAGCAATTTGTATGTCATCGGTGGAATTGGCACGGCTATCATCGGCTAAGACACCAGGTGGCATCGCCGTAAAACTAACTGATTGTCGGCGTAGCTGTGAATGAAAGCAAAATTCATTTTAGTAACATTAGTGAAATTTTTACTAACAACACAAAACAATGACAATACGATAGATAACATTATCATCCTGAGGGAAAAATTCATAAACTAAAACCATCTCCATTCATTCTCTTGCCTATTGAAATTCTCACAAAGCGAAATTCTCAGGTAGCGAGTTAGAGTATTAAACCTTTCAATTATAAATGTGACTGTGTGTGTGTAACTATTAACAATCAACAACGATGAAATCGGATTTGGTCTGATTAAAAGAACCACGGATGACAGTTATACGGAAACACCGTAACGGCTAAACCTTATGTTGATAAAATAGATTTGGACTTGCATTTTTTATCCTTTTTGCTTCCCGGCGGCGAAAGCCCCATCTGGTAAGACTTCAGCTGTAATAAAAGCCCAAGATTTAAAAAACAGGTCTGCATTAGGTAGACGCCGCCCACGAAGTATGCATAATCCAAAAGTGAGAGTATATCCGTAACTATGACACGCGTGGTGCCGGGTAACCATAAAGCACTGTAGAATACATAAAGTATGCGGTGCACAGGCGTCAGTTTGCCCACTCACTCTAATACCGCACGTGTTTTGTCATTATCAAGCACGACTCGTACATTATCTAATGGATCCTGGTCTGATTAAGCTTTCAAGGCAGTTGCGGACGTTAAATATACAGATCCTCTTCTTTTTGCAAATGGTATTAGAAAAGTAAGAAACCTCCGAACTTTGCTACTGATTGTAAAAATATTGAGTCCACATACAATTCTGTTCTTTCGTATTTCGAAACTGTTATTGAGGTTATTTGGGACCTCATTTCGGCCAAGTCCAAGAGCTTTGATCCAAGACGAATTTTCGGTATCCAAGCCGAATATAAACTTTTTTTACTACGATGTCTGATCCTTATGGAGCACGTTTGTCTCTGTTCAATTTTTCTCACAATTTCCTTATTTTCCTTTCAATGAATGAAACTTATACCGATTGATGTAATCATGCAAAAGAAAAGAAAAAAGATAAAACAGTGCTTCTTTTGCTGTATCTGTCAAAGCCAGAATTGCACGTTTCACAGTTTATCGCAGTCGCAAAAAGGTGGAAAAATGGTGAAAATGTATAACTCTATAGTCGAATCCACAAAAAAGCCCAAAAACCAGCAATCCAAGCTTTGGAATCGCTCTCAGCCTCATATCTACTTGAAGGTGACCTTGATGAACCTACGCTAAATACTTTCTAAACTTTTATTTCCGTTAGTGCACTAGAGGCGGTAGCAATCGAAAGGCAAGAAATCACGCTACAATTTCCCAGCTGCAAGTATTCTTGTCGTAGCGCTTGAGCGCTTGAGGGATAATCCAAAATTTTCAAGGAACAAATTTTTTACGGATAATGAATTCGTTCCTGCCTATTCTAAAAGGACTAATTAAGTAAAATACACTAAAGTGTTATAAAAAATACTCACAGGCTTTAATAATATTGCTTAGATGAAAGCTTTTGGCATAGTTTTTGTACAACCATCAGTTACTTGCTATTTTGCTCGTGTCGGTATGTCTGTACATAGTCAAAGTTGTTTTTCAATTTTTTTGTTGAACAGTTTTCGGCGTGGGGCAAAAATGAGCATATACACATTTGATTTTGTGCAGCTCTTCCTTGTCGCTATGCTGTGTGCTAGAAGAGAGGGCTGAGGTCTACTGCTTACTACGTCTTTCTGTTTATGGCACATAGATGAACGTACTCTGTGGTAGAGATAATCATAGAGACTACCGTGGAAGGATTTTTTGCCAGTTCGGCTGACCGTACACGGTCGTGGCTACAGTAAGTGCTTAGTCGGTAAAGGAATAATACCAGATGGGTGCACGCCCATCAGGCTGTGTGCGAGAACTCCTAATCAATAGTCCTAGTAATTGATAGATTCATTTCGGCATTTTTTTTGTTTTGCTTTCCTTGACGCAAACATCGGTTTTTGGGTTTGCTTCGCCCTAAAAGTGAATCTAGCTTGTGGCGATTTTCTTGTGATAAGTTCTTGCGAGCAAGCCCCACGAAATCCCTCGGCAGAGTTTTGAATAAATTTAATCACTGCTGCAGTACCTCGGCGAAAGAATTTTAAAAAAAAATCTGTTCACAGCGTGTCGTTATGCCGATTCAGAAATCTAATGTCGATGCTTCAAGAAAGGAGAGCACGAGCAATGATTTGATTGTCAGGTACGAAATTGCAAATAAATTCACTTTTTTTGTTTTTGTAATATGAACAATCTCTCGGAAGATGTCCCCTATTGATGTAAAGCGACGAAAGTGGAAAAGAAGTGAGGAAAGGGAAAGGGATACGGAGGCGGCAGCCTTAGTGGGTCTTTGCCCAATCGGTAAATGTTATATTTTTTGCCGACCGAGCACTCACGATTACCACAACCAATGCAAACTTTACCGCCTTGAGTATTGAATCCGCCAACCTTACTATCGCGAATTTTGTATTTTTACCGTTAAAATATAAAACTCAATACAACTACAATAACTACATTACTGTTGGCAAAGTTAATAACTTAACGGATAAAGAAACGTTTCAAATGCCGATAAAAGATTATAATGGACCTAATGGACCTAAACGGGTACATGGAACAATGAAATTGTAAATAAATTCACTGCTTTTATGCATTCGATTATTGATTGACAGAAATTTGCCGTGAAATCGGGGCAATTGGGAGCAATGCCCAAAGTTGAGACACCATATCCCAATAGGCGGCTTTAGTATCAGCGTTGTACAAGAGGTGATTTTTGATGTCAACGACAAAGAACGGTCTGGGGTACTAAAAAGTTCGAAGACAATAAATTCCAAGACTTATTGGACACCACCGCAGCTCAGACTCTCCAAGAACTTTCAAACATCTCAACAGTTTACATGCGATGAGAAAAACCTGAAAGGAAAGAAAATTGCTACCACATGAATTGACTGAAAGTGCCGTTCCGAACCGTTCGAATACCAATAAAAAAAGGGGAGTTTTCTGTGACGCATTGTAGCTGACGATAAAAAGCGGATCTATTACGATACGCCCACGAGCAAAAAGTTGCGGATTAGTCCAGGAGAGTCATCCACATCGGCACCGAAGCGGATCATTAATGGCCATAAAGTTCTGCTCTGCAAATGGTGGGATCAGCAAGATGCAATATATTACGGGCTATTAAAATTGAATGAATTTGTTACTGCAGATGTCTTCCGACGCCAATTGAACGAATTGAACGATGTGTTGTTG